>CABFWB010004353.1:23579-44568 GCA_902151455.1 Timema bartmani
ACAGACAGACAGACAGACAGACGGAAATTCAAAAACCACTTTTTCGGATTCAGGAAGTCATGAAACGTCAAAATTCATCAAAATCTCGAGTTCGATTTTTTTGACGATCACCATACTTTCTCTACCTGTAAGATAGAGAGAAAGTAAAAAAGTGACATTTCAGCAACTGGGAATAAATTCATGAAAATACTTGGATGGAAACGAGACTTTCTTCAGCTTATAAAGTTTGATGAACATACTGTTTTTGGCAAAGTGGCTGGAGGCGTTACTATTGGAGTGATTAGAGCTAATATTGGCAACTCTGTAGAAACAAATATTCTAACAGAACCTCTGTGAGCTGGTGAAAGATTGTCTAGTGTGGTAAGAAATAAACCTTGAAAACGAAAACTGGAAATTGAAAATGAGGAAACCGCAAATTTATCAACACCTGATCTGTAACGCTTACTTTTGCAGTAACAGTTTTATAAGTGATTCAATTTCAAATAAAATGTTAAGAGCTACTTTTACAGAGAAGTGAGAAGTCAGAAAATGGTGGCCTGCAACAAACATTAACAATTGACAAAGACATCTTAGATTAATTTTTTGTTTTAAATTAAATATAACTGCCATTATTCCTTCTATCAGTTTCCTAATTTGTATAACACTGCATTATGTATGATTATCTATTTTGTATTATAATTTCCTAATGTTGTATGGTTAGTAAAAAACTAAGTAAAGAGAATTAAAAATATCAAATAATAAAATATATAAAAACAAACCATATAAAACTACTAACTAGAGTGTGAGTGTGTGTGTGTGCACACATTTCTGTAAACATGCATGCATGCACACACACACACACAAATATATATATATTCTTATATATATATATATATATATATATTCTTATATATATATATATATATATATTCTTATATATAATTTTTTTATATTATAATATTTTTGTACATTAATACACTAATAATGGTCATGGATATTAGAGAACAAGGAAGTTATAATCTATTTTAAAATAAAAAATTAAATGAATACACTCACTAAGTCAAATGTAAATTTTTGATCCTGGTTCGATGCATGCTTCATCGTTTCTCAAAATGCTGATAGTTTCTACAGGTTTCAATTATCTTCAACAACTTATTGTAGTGCCCATGTTCTCTTATATTTTCATATTTCTCATTTTCATCATCATATATATCTGGGTATTCATAATTCCAATCACCATTCAAATGCTTGGCGAGGTTATACAGCATTGCATAGAGAACTATTATTTTGGGTCCTTTTTCCAACGACACCCTTATTAGATTAATGAGAAGAGGGAAGTGTTGTTTGAATTGGCCAAAAACCCGCTCATTTATCATTCTTTCTTTAAAATGGATGTGGCTATACCTCATGAATGTTTCCTGGCTATTTGCTGTCAATGATCATTATTACTTTCTCTCTAACTTACAGGTAGAGAAAGTATGGTGATCGTCAAAAAAATCGAACCCGAGATTTTGATGAATCGTGACGTTTCATGACTCCCTGAATCCGAAAAAGTGGTTTTTGAATTTCCGTCTGTCTGTCTGTCTGTCTGTACCTCCAACTAGAGCCTAAACTATTTTACCGATTGAGCTGAAACTTGATATCTAGGGTTTTGATAGGGTTGCCCCGAGGGGTTTTTAGAATTGGATATCTACCCCTAAAATTAAGGGTAGTTTACTGAAGGGAAAAAAGAGAAAAAGTCGATTTTCTCAAAATCGGCTCTAACGATTTTGATTAAATTTCATTTATGAACATTAATAAATATTCCAAACAAAATGGCTACTCTCAATATTTCGGCAAAATCGCTTTAAGGGCTCCGGTCTGATGCGTCAATTAACATTTTTTATAATAGCTCCGAAACTATTTGAGATATGAAATTACTTAGCATTACAAATATGTATATATATTTATAATACAGATATTTTATCCGAAACATATTTTTATAAAATCAATAACTTTCAATCTATACGCAATTATATGAATTTTTTTAACTTTTTGGACATTAAAGTTTAAGTATTGCGACCGTAAAAAAAAACTAACCTGAAATGTTGATGGATGTCGACGTCTCATGACCCCCCGAACCCTAAAAAATAGTCTTTGCAATGCCGTCTGTCTGTGTGTCTATAAAAACTTAAAATTAAGGGTAGTTTACTGAAGGGCGAAAAGAGAAAAATTTGGTTTTCTCAAAATCTGCTCAAACGATTTTGATTAAAATTCGTATCTAGGCGTTGATTAAGATTATAAATAAACTGGCTATTTTCATTTTCCTATGAAAATGATTTTTAGGGTACTTTACAGAAGCGTTAATTTCCGTATCTCCACAACTATTGGAGAAACTAAACAACTTATCATTGCAAAATTGTAGGACTATTAGAAATAAAAAACTTTTATTTGACATATATTTTTATAAAAGCAGCAGTTTCTGAGATATTTGCAAATATATTAATACAATTTTGTGAGCTTTAGTTGTAAACATATACTACTTAAGTCTTAACGCAATAATTCTCCAATGCCATAGAGTAATTAAATATAAGTATCTAAAAAAGTATGTTATTTTTCCTTAAATCTCTTAGGAGAAATGTTTGCATAGCAATGATCTATCTCCATTTTAGACTCAATAGTCAATATTTACATTTTTTATTGGTCAAAATGTATAAATGAATAATTAAATATCAATGCGATGACTTGAAGATCTGCAACACCTTATAAAATGTTAAAATTTTAACCAGAAATCGAAATTTTAATACGAAGTGTTGACCCTTGTGGAAGACATTAAACTGTTTGAAATGCTCTTAGGTGAACAAAGATGCGCCTCTTTTCTCATTGATTCTATATCATTATATATTATTTTATGCGTGTTCTTATGTGGAGTGGTGATGATACAATGTACATTATTCCGTTCAGAAATCTTACGAGTTTATAAAAAGAGAGAGAAAGTCTGTGCGGTGCGCCGTACCATTAATTTTTTTATTAGCATCACATGTAACCTGCACATTTATTGTTGCCCTACCTTTTCTAATTATATATTAATCTTCTATGGTTTTTTGATTTCTATGTGAATACAAATTAATGCACCTATAACTGTAGGTATACAAAATTCTGAGCGCCATTCAGCCATGGCATCATTATTTGACCAGCAGTCAATGGGAATTTTATCCAGTGCCTTCTCCATAATAGTATCTCAAACACTATACACAGGCTTTCAAACCGTTGTACAATCCACTCATCCATCCAGTGCAACACCACTTTGAAATCCTGTATCAATGATGTAATGTAAAAATATCTCCCATTTTATGTCTTGGTGTAAATGCGCCACCCCAAGTTTCATTGTGTTCTATTAGAAAACAAGTTGCAAATAAAGTCAACATTTTCACTTTCGAACTGATTTCTATAGTATTTTGTTCCATGCAATGCATAGCTGTGGCCATTTTAAAATGGACGATACCGATATGAGTATGGGTCTGACCGACCTTGCAAAAGCACAATTATTTACTTCCAAGTGGTAGTGCTTACTCTTTTTTATCCATAGCATTTATAGTATTCACTTGTTTCTTCTGAGGGCTTAATTCAAGGCGAAGTATTTACTTTTAAGCGCGAGTGTTTACTTCTGATGTGAAGTAAACACTTTTATTAGTCACTTATTCCCAAATATTTAATCCAAAATCGGCAAGTATTTGCGTTAACTCAGTTTTATTCATTTCACCCATTATTTAAATGATTATTGGTAAAATTGCCGCATCATGTTTTAGTGTAGACAATGATTATATTAAGATAAAAATTCAATTATATTTACAAGGTGCCTATTTAAAGGAACAAACACACACATGAGTATGTACACAAACATGCACAATTACTACAGCCACAACCAACACCACTAATTCTAGTAAAAGTAATAAATGTTACATTTTACCATGTTAAACATTTAATGTATTATCTTTTGTGCTACATCTTACTGCCTGTATTAAATATCCACAAATTACAATAAAAGGATACACAATGATGGTGAATCTTAATGAAATGCACCAACATTTACCTGAATAAAGCTAGTATTGGAAATCCACTCTTAAGTGCACTTGACAATGTTTTAACCAAATCTCTATCTCCCAGGTCAGAGCTTAGCTCACCACTCAAACTAAATGGCACCAAGATAGCTCAGAAAGTTACAGGTTTTTTTTTACACTCACCACAGGCTAGGTTTATTAGTGATAGGATCTAAGGGATAAGACGAGGTGGATGGAAATAGACAGGATATAAAAATGTGAGTTAATATAATATGTTGAAATCCTTGTCAATAGTGACCAAGTGCCATGTAAGTACACCTTAAATTTCTCATCTACCAATCAGGGTTTAGTGAAGAGTAATAATGTCATTGATATATTAGGCATCTTGATTTTGAAAATCAGTAAAACCATTTTTGACAGGTGTACATTTTTTTTTATGTTTAAAGGCAGTTATTAAATATATCAAAGTATCAAGGAAAAAAAACTGGGTAAATATATCAAAGTATAAAGGAAAAAAAACTGGGTAAAGCAAATGGTTTTGTTGGAGCATTTATATTTGAGTCTAATAGTTAATTATTTCAGAATCTACTGCTCAAATTGTTTGACCTTATGAAAATTATAAAATTAAATAATTTTAATATAAGGTACATGGGTTCCTTTAATAGGTTAAGATTGATAAGTATTATGATTCAAGAGGGTCCAGACTCACCTACTCTCGATGTAATTAGCAACTAATGTGTTGTAAACTTTTCTATGCAAATTTTAATGAAAGCTTAACATCAGTTCAGTAAAAGCTGTTATATTCTGAACTGAGTGATCCGGAAAGCTCTACTAAAAAAAATTACTAGGATGTTGGTAATATTCCACGATCCCACTAACCATAAATACCCAACATAGATTCCACATTTCTCTGAATTGTTGCCATATTGTGTTGTTTCCTAATGGCAGCAATATTGTGTTCATTGAGTGGCGGCCATCTTATGTGACGCTATCAGCTGCTTCCTTCATTCACTCTAATCGTTCCTAAATTAGCAACTGCAGCCAGTTTGTTTATAAAGCCACAGTCCAATATTGTTTGTTACAGTGCTGTAAAGCAGTGCCTGGAATATTTTATCATATTTTATGGTAATATTTATCATTAAATTGCAAGTAAAATGAGGAAAAGAGTAGTGTTGACAACAAAAAAATAAATAAATGTAAATATGCAATAAGATTAAACATGACGATGCGATAAGAGTACAGTATTGGTTTTTAATGATCTATAACATACAAAAGCAGAAAGATGAACTGCTGAAATTTTATTCTGCAGTCTAATTGACCAAGGCGCTTATTTAATAGTGGGTTCTTAGGAGATATAAGTTGAAGTAACTTGACAAAGTGCTGTATAGGTGGTTTATGAGTAAACACACAGAGAAAGAATCTATCTCTAGACCCATGCTAATATAATAGGCTAAAGAGTTGTATAATTGAAAAGGAAAGAATTCCAAGGAGAATGATGAAGATAAAATATGTAGGAAAAAGACCACAAGGGAGGCAAAGAAAAAATTTAGGGAGCAGATACCAGCAAGTCTGCGAGTAAGAGGATAAGAATGGTGGAAGGAAAAGGGAAGATGGAGCATTTTACTAAACTGACCTGAACTCAGGCTGGAAACATGACGATGAAAGAGCTGTATAAATAAGAGAGGTTATGGTGAAATGTGCCTTTTGCGTGGACGATTAGCAGCGCTCAAAACTCAACACGGAATAAAAAAGTTATACGTACATAAAAAACAAAAAATTTGAGATCAAAAAGCAGTGGCATATACATTTGCGAACACTAGCACTCACTAAAATACACATTAAGTATAACGTTTTAAAATCCAGAAAAATTCAATATCTGGTAGCTCTTATGTACTGAAGGTACGATGTATCACAGCTTTTACTGTACATCTAAGAGCTCTAATGATATGATAAAAGGTGATCAAAGAGATCAGAAAGCCCATCAAAGAACTCCCAATTTAAAAACAATTCATTCTAGGGGTTTTATTGATAAAATGTTCATGAAAGGACTGGATTTCTTTAATAAGTAATTAGTTATATGTTAAATTCATCTTGGGAGTGGTAAACAGGAGACTACCTTAATGGCATTGCCTACCATTTTGGAAAAGATTTTCCAACTCATTTTTATGAAATATTTGGGTGTATAATTCTAATATTTATGAAAGGAGTAATAAACTATCTCCCTATGGAACCCATTGAAAATTAATTCCAAGACATTATGTAATTGTACTGCTAAAGTGATGCCAAATAGCCCATAATACTCCCTATAGGTTTTTTTTTAGAATTAAATTTAACAAGAATGGCTTGATATAAGATGTAACAATGAAGAAGGTCATTTGGGAGAGTTATAACTGTATAATTACATAGAGGATGGGAAAACAAGCCAAACAAGTTCCATGTGGGGCTGGTGTCTTAGATCCTGTGATTACCAGTGCAAATCCAAATATACTATGAATTTAATGTCTTAATATGTTGAGACCAAGATATGAGCTTGGAGTAAAAGCTAATTGTAGTACATGTAGCCTACAAAAGGCGTAGCTAAATAATGTAGGCAGAGCAAAAGTTAAATGAAATGATTATGTATACTATCTACGAAGATGTTCTATTCATATCATGAAGAATGTGATTAATATATAATACTACCTAGAAGATGTTCTATGCATATCATGAAGAATGTGATTAATATATATTTTCAACAAAAGCCATTTGAAAATAAAATATAAATAAGTTATAATTTTATAATTGAATGATGTATTCTCAACTGAGATAATATGTGTAGGATATTAGTATATAAACATATTGACTTGCTTTCAGTAGTGTGAGTATAGTGTTTCCTATGTGCCTCTTTATTCAGGTACATGGAATTTTTCTCAATGTGTTTCAAGTCTTTCACCCAATCGTCTTTTTTTAAACAAACAACTTTTTATCGCAAGGTTTATGGGGGGATAGTGTGAATAATTTCACCCACATCTATAATCTGATATTTCGGCACACTGGAGTTAATAGCTAGTTGTTTTCATAAAAATAAGGTGAATATAGTACAAGTAATTGCAGCATGTATCATCAACTGAAGGATACCACACACAAAAAGAAACCAGGGTGTTTTAGTTCAACCAATGAAGTATGCAGTTTACTGAGGGTGCGTTTACCTGGCTATTTCATAATTTAATCCCAATTTCACATATCAAAGACTAAATACAAATTTCTGGCCACCATGGATTGACTAGTGTGAGTTTGGCAAGCTTAAACTTTTACAGGGTGTCTCCAGAATCAAACAAACCAGTATTAATGAACTCTCATTTTGCTAGACTTTATTAAACATGTATGTGTCATAAAATTAAAATAATACAGGTTGGCCCCAGGAATTCACTTTTCAAATTCCTTGACTTTTCCATGTTTATGAGACAAAGATTTAATTTTTTCCCTGATCACGTTTTACCATTTATATAACTGTAAGTTACTAATTATAGATGGGCCATCAATGGCCAACATGGTTAAACTCATATCATTTATGCATGACTTGTACTTATGAGTATGTTGACAAAGGTGTCAGTCTTATCCCTGTTTTCCTGAGGATGAAGAGATCAAGACTCAAATTGCGACCGAGTGTAATGAAGAGTCTTGTCCTTAATGGTTTCCATTCTCCCTCCACAAAAATGCGTGTTCATTTCCTTAATATTATTCTTCTTCATCCCTACAAAATGCTCAAAAATTAAATAGCTGGAAGTGTTTGACTTGACTATCAATTCTGAAAATTGAAAAATGACACCTGGACACGGGAATCGAACCAGGGACCTCTGGCGGGTTCAATTCCCGTGTCCAGGTGTCATTTTTCAATTTTCAGAATATATCTAGATGGAGTAATTCCCACTAATAAGCATAAATAATAGCTCTGGCTATTAATTCTTGACTATCAATGTTATCAACTGTATATACATTGTTTATAAGGGTGGATGGCCCAAGATGACGGAGGACATAGTACAGGATGTGATGCAGCGGTTATTGGTAATTTCACAAAAGTCTCTCTGGAGGCTATCCCGAGATACTATATGATATTATTCAATCTGTCAAAGAGCAGCCAAACAGGCAAGGATTAAGCCTTACTATAACACAGCTGTGTAGGAGTTACAGCCACCCGATCTAGCAAAGCAATTGGCGTATTGCCAATGGTTTGCCCAATTTTTGCTGAAAACCCCACCCTATTGGATATGGTTTAATGATGAAGCATGGTTTCATTTATCCAGCTATGTAAACTTGCAAAATACACGGGTGTGGGCCAGTGATAATACTCACACCATCCATAAAGAGCCATTGCATCCTGTGAGAATTGGTGTCTGGTATGCGGTATCCTATCAGTGTATTATTGGGCCAAACTTTTTTGGAGACACTGTGAATACCGAAAGATGCTTGGAAATCTTGACCTAGTTTGTGAACCAGCTGAATGATCAGGAGCTTGCAGATAGTTACTTCGTACATGACAGTGCAACTTTCCACACCTCCAATAGGAGCATAGTATAAATTCACAGCATTTTTCCAGGACAGGATAATCTTCAAAGACTTGTGGCCACCTAGGTCTCCCGACATAGCACTCCCAGATAGTTTTTCTCTGGGGACTTTTCAAAAACAATTTTGTCAAGCCTGCTTCATTCTTCCCTATGTTATTTCAATTGTCAATATTGTTTTTGGAATGTGATAAGAGGTAAAATAAGAGCAGTGTCATTTCTAAAATACACTTTATCTATCACCTTTAGTTACAAGGTTCCCTTCATATGAATATCATGGCAAGAAAATAAAATGTTCAAATTAACAAGAATTTTATTTTATTTTTTATGTTGTGCATCTATAAATTATTTTCAATATACATTTTTTGAGCTATAATAAAAAAAAAGGAATATTATTTAGTAATATGAGTTCTTTTACAGCACATAAAATGTCCAATAAATGAACAATGTGCAATGTATCAAGTAAAATAAGAGTAAATAATAATGATACAAAAACATTTGTGTTACATTACATGATTTAAATTTGATTAATATAAGTAAACTAGACACACATGACAAATAAGAAAATATTAGAGTGTTTATTTAGGAAATATTTATAACTATCAAGTAAAGTAGTAGTAAAAGTTTTAAATTAGGTATATTAGGAGCTCGTAGACAACACCTACAGATGTACAGGTTTTATACTGTTTGCTAAAATAGGTGTCCTGGTGTGTTGGCGCATCACCTTACCTCCTAGTGGTACTGACACGGGCAACAATAAACTGGTTGGCAAGGCAGTCTCTATAGTAGGGATATTGGTTTGTAGGAATATTGCAAGCATGCTCAAGGTAAGACTGAGCAACAATTGTACTTGTGGTATACTGGCTAAAATGTGCCAACACCGATCAGTACAGCATCCTTACCATAAGCAGTGAATACTCTCATGGGTGCGGGTACGATCAAGGCTAGTAGCCTGGTCTATTCTGTTTAAAATTACTACAAGAAAAAGCGAAAGAACAGCCTCGGATGACCAACGCTATGATGGGCAGCTGAGGTTAAAACTGAAGGGCTCATTCGTTGCCAAACTGGTGAGAATATGGACTATTGGAATGTGGAATGTGAGAGGAGTATGTGGTAAAGAGAACAAACTGTTAGAGAAAATGACTGGAAGGAAAATTGATATTTTGTGTGTATGTGAAACCAAGCGGAAAGGGAAAGATGTTTTTATAACAAGTGATGGTAGCCTGGCACAGTGATCAGGTGTGGATGAATGGGTAAGAGGAAGTCAGTGAGTAGGTTTAATCCCAAGCCAAACCGCTAAGCTGTTTGTGAGAAGGTATGAGTTGGTGTCATCTAATCTGCTATGGGTACATATGAAAATAGGTATTCGTAGAATTATGTTGGTTGCTGGTTATGCCCCAGTGGAAGGTGAAGACGAGAATATGAGAGTGGAGTTTTGGAATGAGCTCAATGCATTTTTGAATGGATATGAACCGGGTGAAAGAATTATTTTGTTAGGAGATCTGAATGGATAGGTGGGTACCTGAAGAAATAATTCTGAAAGAGTGTTAAGAAGATATGGTGATGACAGGGTAAACGAGAATGGTAATGAGTTAGTGAGTGTGTGTTTAGGAGAAGATTTATTTGTGTCATACACATGGTTTAAGCACAAAGATTTTCACTTGGCAAAGGGGCAATTCGAGAAGATGATTGATTTTGTGGTGTATGATGAGAGAGACTGAGAAGTTAAATAAAGAATACTATGGCTGTGCTTGGAGTTGAATGTGAAACGGATCACTTCCTATAGATCTCAGTAGTTGAATTAGTTAGGAATTTTGTGAGGAAGCAGCGCAAGAGTATTAAGCAAGTAAGAGTGAAAGTGTAAAAGTTGCAGGATAAAATTGTGAAAGCGCAATATGAAAGATTGCTGGGCGATAAATTACTATTTGAAGAGCATGAATGGAATGAAGAAATAAAGACTAATGATATTTAAAGTTCTTGGAACAGAATAAAAGAGAAGCAGGGTGGAATGAACAGGTCAAAGAAACTGTGAGAAGAAAGAAGCATACAAACGTATGATTGCTGTGAAGTGAAGCAGAACATAAGAGGTTGTGGGATGTATACAAAGAGAAAAAGATGAATGCAAAGAAAGTAGTAAAGAGAAAATAAGATTAAAGAAGGAGAAAGACTGCAGAATGTTTTGAAGGAAATAAGAAGCTGTTTTGGAAGTGGGTAAAGAGAATGAAACAAGGTGTGCAAGGCAAGACCTATGGCATTCAGAATTAATGTGGTTAGCTGATCTGGGATAAAAATGGTATAAGAAAGCGATGGAGAGAGTATTTTGAACAAGTAAAAGGCGAAAATATGGAGAAAGTAACAAAAAAATAGGAAAAATGCTTTAATGAGTGAAAGAATTATTGTTTAAAGCTATGAAAATGTTGAAGAATGGCAAAGATGCAGGCATGTGAAATGCTTAAGTGTGGGGGTACAGTATTACTTGCCAGATTGTGTGAGTTGTTAAATGTATGTGCTGGGATTCCGAACGTTCCTAAGGACTGGAAGAATGCTGTCATTGTTTCTTTGTATAAAGGCAAAGGCAGTAATAGTGAGTGTAAGAATTATGAGGCAATTAGTTTGTTGAGTATTCAGGTTAAGTTTTTGAAAGAGTTAATTGAGAGGGTGCGTGAAAAAAATTGCAGGCTAGATTTGAGGTGTGCAATGTGGTTACATGCCAGGTAGAGGTTGCATGGACCAGATATTTGCATTGCAACAAGTGATTGAGAAATGTATGGAAGAAAGTTTACTATGCATTTATTGATCTGGAGAAAGTGTATGATCGAGGGAATAGGAGTATGTTATGGAATGCTCTTAGAGCATGGTGTGGATACATGGTTAGTAAATGCAATTAAGGCGGTATATGATGAAAGTAAAGCGTGCGTCAGGGTGGATGGTGCTTTGAGCAAATGGTTTGGCATTAAACTGGGTGTTAGACAAGGTTGTGTTATGTCACCCTGGTTGTTTAATATTGGATGCTTGTGAGGATGTGGTTGGTGTACAACTGGAGAATGAGAATGTGAGAGTGCTGTTATATGCAGATGATGCCATATTAATGGCTGAGAATGAAAGGGACATGCAGAATGCATAAAATCATTTGAATGTGGCGACAGACAGAATGGATCTTCATTTAATTGTCTCCAAAAAACTAAGGTGATGGTTTTTGATAAGGACAGATCAGGAAATGATTGTCAACTTAGTATAAATGGAAAACTGTTAGAACAAGTGAATGTTTTTGTGTATCTGGGCAGAATGTTCTGTAACAATGGAAGGGTGGATGGTGAAATCGACAGACGGGTGGATGATGAAATCGACAGACGGGTGGATGATGAAATCGACAGATGGGTGAATGCATCTTGGAGAGTAGTTTTATATATGTGGACCATTGTAAAGAATGAAAGAAGCAAAGATGGCAGTATATAAAAGTGTGTTAATGCCAACACTGTTTTATGTGAAGTGTGAGTTTCTCAGGAGAAACACAAGAACAAGGTGAATGCGGTTGGAATGAGATATTTAAGAATGTATGTGGAAAAACTCGTATGGACAGAGTTAATGATGAATGGGTGCTTTAGGAGTGTAGTGTGGTTTGAAAGGGAAACCATTAGGTCAATGAGAAAGAAGTGTCTTGCGTTGGTTTGGGCATGTTGAGAGGATGAATATGGATCGAGTGACGAAGCAAATATATTAAGGTAAAGTGTGTGCATCAAAAGGAAGGGATAGTTCATATAAAATGTTGCTAATTGTTGTAGATGAATGAATGAAAAAAAAAACATTAAGAGTTTTATGAATAAAAGAGTATTTATGACTCGGTGTATGGATGTTGTTGAAGAGAAGGGAGTATGCAAGAATAGGGAAGTGTGGAGAAAGTTAATGAGGAGATTAAGTAAAAAGTTTTTTTGAGCTATATTTACAGTTTCTTGCCTACCACAGTTTCTTGCCTACCCCGCAAGAGAATGGTGTGATAGGCGAATGTATGTACAAAAAATAAGAAAACGATTAAAATACATATATTAAACATCCAACACACTTTATACTGCTAAACAAAAACTTTTTATGCAGGACCTGCATTTTTTTAAGAGGTTGCATTTGATCACCTATTAACGCATCTTCTCTGATTGCTTCATCCATCGAATTTCTAGCACTTTTAGAGTTATAGCTGCCCTTTGTATTTTAACTAATATTTTGTATTGAATTACAATATATTATTGACATTGTTATTAGAAAAGCTTCTCACACAATAGACCCTATTTTATTTAAACAATTTCTGTTCTGGGGCCCCTCAGGAAATAGGGGATCTGAAGCTTAAGCTTCATTAGTTTCATAATTGATCCGCACCTGAATTTGTACTCCAACAAACTTATAAACTCCACATGAATTTGTACTCCAACAAACTTATAAACTCCACACAACAGTTATCCCACTACATACACACTTTCACTGCTACTTCTAGCCCAGCACACTACATACCATAAAGTTCCCTGCTCTTTAATAAGCAGAAAACTGCTCTACCCTTCATGTAACCCTACTGCAATAAATAAAATCTCAATACATTTTTTAATTCGGCTTAGCATTCTACCATGCCACACCATCTCTGCTGTACTGCACTCTCGTGGCATAGATGATTAGTTTTTGAATTTCTCACAAAATAGCCAAAAAACATGATTAAATTCAAAAATTGTGGCCATATAAGGCAATGAAATAATGTACAATATTTAAATACTGTACATAAACTTATCATGCATTGGATCTCCTGGTAATGGTGGTATTTAAACAATAGAAGGGATGATGAAATTATTTCACACATTTAAATAAAACTTATAATATTTACGGTAGAAAATAAGTTTTCAGGTTTTAAATAAGCAGCAATAATGAAATGAAATTAGCAAATTCCGTGCTAGAGCCATATTTAAACGTCTTTGTGGAACCCACGAGAAATGCGGGAGATGTATTAAAATAAAATGTCTTCCATTTTGTCACATGTTTTAAATGTATTCGGATGTTTTAATACATCTCTAGCATTGTTTGGAGGTTGTCTATGGATATTTAGTACCAAAATTGTCACTAGATCGCACAGGAATTCGTTATTTCGATAGCCACAATCAATCTTTACAGCTGTCATCGAGTCGGGCTAAAGTGACACTGTTTGAGATTAGTTCGTGTTTTATCTGTGACAGTTTTGTTTACGTTTTATATTTATTATAAGCCATGGTTGTTTTAGCATCATTACTTAATTTTATATACTCATAATTCTTTTGTAGGTTATTATTTTTCATAGATATCATATTTTGGTCTACTCAGTTTTTACATGAAATTTTCTGAGAAGTTCTCAGCTTTTTTCATGTGTTCTGTGTCAGTATTCATTTACTTATATATAATCTTTATTAGACATTGTATAATAAACTGGCTTTTCCTATATTTTTACTACTTTTATATATTTGTATGCATTTTTACTTGTGTGTTCAGCAAATTAAAAAACAAAAGCGGAAAAGCTGGTAGGCGAGACGACACACTATATCAGTCCAATATGTGCCAAGTTGGTTTGTGTTTTGAATCCTGTATTGAATTGTTTTATGGTAAAAAAATATTTTTTCTTGGTTAATCAAATTTTTTGTTTTGCTACTTTGAATTTTTAGTAATTTTTCAAATTTACTTTAGCCTTTATTGGCATACTTTATTAATTACACTGTGTTTATTACAAAAAAATTATATTGGTCTAATTTCTATTTTTTACTAAAACAGACACATACATTTCTTTTATTAAAATTATTTTTTGTTATTATAAATCATTCATATATATTTCAAATTAAAGAGCATAATCTGATCTTTAAATGGATATAAGTATCATTATTATTTAATATTTACTTTTTTATTAGAAAAGTCACAAATTATGGTAAAAATGCCAGAATTTCTGGTACGGACTATGTGTTTTCTGTCAGCAGTGAAAGTGTTGTGCATGCCAGTTAAAGTTGCAGACTATGTACAGTTACCAAGGAAATTCAACATTTGCTGAAGAAATTGCTTAATCAAAACCTACTTCTATTTTATTAAATGCTGAGAAATTATAACCTTTTTTTTTAATCAAAAACAAAGCCTAAATTTAGTTTCCTGGTATTTTTCAAGAAAAATTGGGTGAGGTTCAGAATTGTGTTTGACAGTAATTGATGTAATTTGAAAGATTATGGGGGTTAAATAAATGCAAGTTTTGAGTAAAAGACCTCTTTTTGAACATAATAATCAATTTCGAACAATAGTTTACTTAAAGTACACTCATTTAATTTAAAAAAAATGTTTTTGCACAGTGAAAACCAAAATTGGTTAGAATATATTTACAAATGTTAAAAGGTCAGTGAACATTAAATTACAAACCTGGGCAATAGATTGGTATCTTCTGTGCAGTTGGTTCACCTAGTACTCCTTTGAAACAAGTTAAGTCTGAAAAGTTAACATTAGTGTATTTCTTCAAAATTGCTTGCATGAAAACTTTCAATTTCCTGACAAGTACAGATTAATAGGCAAAAATTTACCATCAAAAAATTAAAATATAAAAATAACATAGCTGCCTACTATTGAAATAAAAATGAATCAAATACACAACAAATAGTAAAAATAAGTAAAACTGCGAGATTTCACAAAAGTTCCCAAGTGAGCCATATTGAAATTTACTTTTACTGGGTACAGTGTAAAAATATTTTTTTATACATTAGTTAACTAAAGTGATAAATAGACCCATCTAAGGTGTCACTCTAGTGCTAGACTGGCCTGATGATGACGGGGCAATTGGGTTTCGAATCCCAGTCAGGCCTATTGAGGGTAGTTTTTCCTAAATGGTTTCCCACTCTCCTTACACACAAATACAGGTAGATTAATTTTAAAAATCCTCTTTCCTCATCCCTACCCCAATAGAGTAATTATCAAATATGCGTATAACCTGAACAGGTAGTAAAACACAATGATAAAAAAAATTGTGTGAATAACAAACCAATTATTTTCTCCATGAACTCAGCAAAATAATTATGAGTAGCTGAGATACTTGTCCAATACCAAGTGTCACGGCAGCAATTTAGGTATCAAATTTCATTGTTGATAATTAGTTATTTAAAAAATCATAACATAATCAAAGATACTGAATAGTAATAAAAGTAGTTAGATTTTTGTGCATATTACACAAAATTGGTTAAGAGTCGGTAGCTATGTGAATGTTTACATCTATAGTGGAATAAATAAAGGCAATTTCAGTTTTGATAGTCGATAGTTTAAAAAAAAAAGATATATACAGTAGAGTCATAAAAGTAATTATAAGTTTGTGCATACTACAGACAATTAGGAAGAATTGGCCGCTATGTAAATGTTGATATCTATATTGTAATATGATAAAGGTTATTTCAAAAATGTTAGTGATAGGAAGTTAAAGTTTAAATTTAAATTGTTGCTAAATACGGAATAGTTAACATTCAACAATCAAACCAAAAAAGTAATATATGTTATTTTCTTTCTCCTAATTTAATGTTTAAATAGTAATGTTATTACAGTAAATTTATTTTTAATAAAATTTATACTACAAAAAAAATCAAGGTTACTAGCCTTAAGCATTTTTAAATAGAAGAATGTTGATTTAACTTATTTATACTTAAACATACATGGAAAATCCATCTAAATTATAAAGTACAAAATACCACATAAAGTATTTGACAAATAATTACCAATAAATGCATTAATATGTATTTAAAAATATGTGTTGACTACATTTTTCTGGGTTTTCACTCTCTATAAGTGGGCTGGATTCTGTTTTTTATTTTTTCACATAAAATAAAAATGTTAGTGAAAAATTACAAATTGTATTTAATTTTTATTTTCACCGGTTATGCATACATTTATCTTCATATTAATTTCCCTTATTACCCATGTTAAGAATATGGTTTAAATTCATTTATATAATATTTTATTTATTTCAATAAACTAACCCATTCCCTGGTGTGTGAGTAGCAGAGCGATATGTGCTGGCCCGGCAGCATTTTTATACTTGTATTCTCTTATCTAACAAATATTTTTGCAACGCACTTATCTTCTCATGTATTGCTTTATTCATGGTCATAGTATAGGATTGAACTTGTAGCCCCATCTATTAGCTTTAATATGAAGAAATCGGACTGGTTAAAAGTAGTGTGATCATTGATAAATGGCACTACAATAACTTATTGCAATGAAATATCGATTCACGCCCACACCAGGGAAGGTTCGGGCAAACAAAGATGTTGTTCAATGCCCGTGCCAGGGAATGGGTTAATGTGATTTATTTCTAAGTTCTTGTTTTTATTATTTTTGAGAAAAGAGATAAGTACGGTAAATATCTAAGAAAGTTAACTAAGGCAATACAATAAATTAATTAATTGGGATATAATATCCCATAATATGTAATAGGGGCAAAGAGATATGAGATTTTCATAAATCTCATTTTTAATAGTTTGATATAACATTAAGCCCTTTCATACAGGGTCCAGTTTTCCTGACATAAAAAAAAATATTTATCTTTTAAGGTTTTCTTTTACAGATGTGATATTTTGATCAAATGATTCCAAATGACCATTTTTTGTAAAATGTGTGATGAATGGGCCATCAAATTCGAATAGCTGAGCAAGTATTAATAAGTATTTCTATCTAATACCTAGGCCAGTAAATTATTGGATTCTTATATAATTAATAGCACTACAAACTGAATTACATTTTAAAGTAAGTTAAATTACTTGTCAAACTAAATTACATTTTAAAGTAAGTTAAATTACTTTAGTATGGGTCTTTAATTTAAAAAAAACCTAGCCATCACCTGTTGTGAGACTTCGCCATGAACCACCACAGTTAGGACCCCTTTCTACCGCTTAAAAGAAAATTCCAGGGTACAGCCAAAGTAGAAATACATTATTCCAATTGTAATGTGTGTTCAACCAAGTAGAGAGTGGACAAAGATGATTTACAATAAAATAATATTAATATATTTAGCTATTTTTCTTCATAAACTTTCTTTGCATTTATATTAGAAAATCTTGTTTGAGTGACCAAAAATGGTATAGGTGAATTGAATGATATAGTGACTTTATAGTGATGAGCTCAATTTAGGCTTCAAATTTTTAAGTTTTAAGTTAGGAATTAAATTTTTCTATATCTTTTATAATGGGAATGAGTAAAATATTTAGAACCATAGCATTTAGATCAATATAATCTTTATGTAGCAAAATTTTTAACCCTTACCTTAAATAATAGAGCAAGAAGAAGCTATTTAAAATAAATAACTAGGCTTGTTAGTTCATACCTAGATGATTCTTCAGCTAAGCTGTATACTTGTGCTCTTGCATAATTAAGGGTAACTCAGTATTAAAGATCAATGACACTCATACCATTCTTTCCGTGGTTGTTCAGCCATGGACAAGACTTTTCACAAGTCTATCCGAAAGTGAGATATAATAAGGGGGCTGGTCCACCAAGAAGGGCCATGAAATGTTTAGTCTAGCTAGAGGAGTTAAAGCTGAGAGTTGATATGAGTTTGAAATCTTCATCAGGCCCCTTCTAGTCTCGATCCTCCTCCTGCTCACCAGTCATTTGTCAAGCCTTCTTCCTTCTGCTCCTCGCCATAACTCATTACCAACTTTTGTTTATATTCAATGTACACATAGTCTTAATGGGTTATACTTGCTGCTTGAAAGTAGCAGATATCTCACATGTTTCTCCTTACCCTTCAGGTAGCCCCAACCCCCTGGCAGTACCCATACTCTTTCTAGCAGAATGCCTAAGCCTGTATTTAACCTTAACTTTCACAGGGTAACAGATCAACAATCTTAATCAACCCTTAAGATTTTCCTTCACAAATATTTAATCGCTCACAGAAGCAGGACTAGCACATATAGTGTGATATTAAACCTATGAAGAAAACACCTTCCCTCCTACCCTCACATGAGATCCCATTACAAGTATCTTATTTGTCTAGATTATCCTTCACCATATACTTTTTTGCCACACCCTGGATTAAATCACTTGTGTGAAGATCCCCAAAAATATTCACATTACTAGAAGTCAATAGAGCTTCCGCTAGCCTGATAAACTAGCTATTAGGCAGAAGTTTTTTTTTTTATTTTCTTTTTTTAGTTTTTAGTTCTTAATACTTGTTCAGGTTCGGGAGATTAATAGGCAAATTGCCATATTGGCACATTGGTAAATTTAAGATAAAGAGCATAAAGGGGTAGTGCCAGGAACCTTGTCACTACTATATTATCAATTTATCAATTTTAACCAAATGAGCACTATGAAAAAAGAAAGAAAAAAAGATCAAAAATGAATTTTTTGTGTCTTTTGTGACTTAAGTGTAAGCCAAACTAAAATATGAAAAATTGTTATCTAAAGTTAAAAGTTTGAATAATTTATGCCAATACATAGAATATAACTATAGCAATTGAATTATAAATCACATATAAGCCTGAGATAAAACAAAATGGATGTGGCAAATGAACCTAGCATTTTCAGCATTGTATGCCTAAGCTATGCCACTGAGACTTTTTTTTTTCTTTGCCCTGAATATGAGATGAACAAGGATGACTCAGTGGAATGGTATTGGTGAGCAAAGCTAATAGTCCCGGATTTGATTTCCATGCCCAGGTTGTAGTTTTTCACTATATTGAATATAATGTAAGCTATTATTATTTAATTTGATGCTTTTAGAATATTTAAGTATGCACAATAATCAATTTGGAGAAAATAAATCTAAATGTTAGTAACATACTGTTAATAAAACCAATTAAAATGTATTAAATGTGGCCATCTTATTAGTTGTGGAGGATTTCACTTGAGATGGTTGTTGTTGATGGTGGGTGTGGCTTCCCCACCACCTCACTCACTATTTTTGAGCGGTGATTCAGTCGCTCAAGAAGAAGTCCATTGGGATCAAGCTTTGCGTTGACTTTCATTATTGTAAAAGGAGCTCAGCTGTCATTTTGTTGGTTTAGTCAAAGATAGTTTCAGTAATCCAATATCTATTGAGTTCATTTTTAAATTAAAGTTTTCTTGCCTTGTTTTGAATGATGCTTCATTATATTTTTATAAATATGTTCTTGACTTTCTTTCTGGCTGGAAGTTCTATCATTTTACCCAAGTAAAAAGCATATTGTGATGACCCATGCAATTATTTAGATTAAGCTTCTGTATTAACTGTAGCTTGCAAACATTGCGATTTTAGATTGGGCCAAACTATTTTATATTCTAGAGCAATCCATACCCAAAACTCTTAACAAAACCAATTTTAGATTTATATTCAAGAAGGAATCACAAGGTGAGCCAGTGACAAAGATGAGGTAAGCTTTTCGGACACCATATTTTTTATTTATAGTCATTCAAGGGTGCTCCTCCGTTTTTCTCTATTGCTGGAACCGCATCCCTTAAACTTAGTCTTTAAGATTCGGATGGACATCTCTAGGTTTTGTAAATCCCTCTTCCAAGCAGTTCCATGTATTATCACCTCACCAGAGGTGCGCTACCGTAGTTATGGCAGTCACCACACCCACCCCTCTCACCCCCTCTATTTTACCCCTTTTAGAGTGTCCTTACATTCCACAGGCAGCCCTCCCCCCCAACTAATCCTTTCAACTTTGTTGCTTGCTTCTCAACAAAAGACAAGCTATCACCGTTATACTCTCCAAGAAGTGATGCCGAGTTTTGAGCCGCAATATCAGGGTTATATAGAATGACGTCCAAAGTAAAAGGACAAGGGCTCAAATCCCTGTCAAAATATAATTTTTCTGAGTTACTTTAGGAAATCATTAATTACAGTAAATTGTGACATTTTTATTTAGTTTGTTTATTACCATAGAAATATATAAATAATTCAGTGACATAGCTTTTGCAGTCACTACTTACGTTAATTAATTAAATACATAATATAAGGAGGTTAGAATTAAAATAAGTTCACCCCAATTTGTTTGTATAGAAGATAGAAAAACCAAAGTGAAAACCACACTTTGATCTAGGTGATGGCCTGTTAAAAAAAATTGGAAATACTGTACGCCTACTTCACTTTACAAATAGGCCCTACTGTTAACTTTTTTCGCACATCATACCAACAAGAACATTGTATTCTATGATCTAAAAAAATCTGAATTAAATAAAACTCACTAAACCATGTTTCCCTTTAAAATCATTAATTTATTATTATAATATGATTATAACCCATCCAAAACCAAGTCTTTTCTTTTTTATTGCTATGTTCAGAACACAGGTCATTAACGGCTTAATCTTATTGGGTAGAGATAAGCAAGGTAGCTAAGAGTAAGGGAACCCATATTTGCATGGAGTAAAGATGGGAAAACCAGAGGGATAAATCACTTGTGGAAAACCGTTAAGGTGTATATATATATATAT
>CABFWB010004353.1:44695-60893 GCA_902151455.1 Timema bartmani
ATATATATATATATATAAAAAAATAAATTTAATGGGAAAACCATCTTCAGTTCGCGCAGATGAGATTCGAACCTTGACCTCCCCATCAGTGGCGATCAAACCAACGGCAAGCAACGGCTATAGGTAACTAAACTTTGTAAACTAATATTTACTTTGTCTCGACACCTCGGAGTGAAAATATTGGGATCGTCAAAAATTCGAGATTGAGATTTTGATAAATGTCGATTTTTCATAACCCCCTGAAACAAAAAAAAAGTTGTTTCCGCAATGCCGTCTAGCTGAGTTTTACTACCTTGGTTTGGGCTAGAACCGAAACCATTTTACCGTTTGGGCTAAACCTTTGTATCGGAGATTTTCATAAGGTCCTGAGGGGTTTTTGGAATTAGATATTTAACCCTAAATTTAAGGCTAGTTTAATGAAAGGCAAAAAGAGAATAAATCTATTTTTGCGAAATTCGCTCTTATGATTTTGATTAAATTTGATATCTAAACACTGTTTACCATTATAAACAAGATGGACATTTTCATTTTCTCATGAACATGACTTTGAGGGTACTTTACATAGGGGAGATTTTCAAACTGTCATCATTTCTCCGCAACTATTTGAGACTCGTAATAACTTATCATTTTAAAGTTGTAGTTCTATTAAATGTAAAAATCTTTTATTTGCATTATATTTTTATAAAACCAATAAGTTTTGAGCTCTAAACAAATATATATACTTTTTAATTAGGCGTGTAGTGGAGCGGGAACGCAGGGAAACACCATTCTGGCACTCCTTTTCGTGTAAAAATATTCAAAATAATTTTTTTTTAGTAAAGTTTTATACATTGCAATTCCAAGTTAACTAGTTGATTTTATATCAATATTATTCTGATCAAATTTACAGTGTTCTATGCGAATTTCTGGAAATTTAGGGTAAGTGCGTTATGTAAGTTTCTGCCTTAGTAATCATTAAAAGATGGTCCAAATAGCTTCTAGAGTTACTTATATTTGTGCAATTCTTTCGCCTCCCAAAACCCCACTTCAACTTTGGGGTTAATACGACCTTGCGTTTTGGCACTGCTAAATTTATGACACCACTGTTTTTAATACAGGTTTTTGAAAATGAATTTGATTCTTATGCTCTTTGGTTGACAAAGATGTTTCTCTTTTATCGATTTTTCTGTAACAGTGTTCCTAGTTCCTAATGCCAGAGAGTCTGGGGCAGCCCGAGGTAAATTTTGCACTCTGGCGGTATTGCTTTTTGACGCCTCTCTACATAACCGGGGGATTATATAGTCTATTCACCATAGGAGTGTAGGTAACTAACAGCTAGCAAAAGTTAGCAGATCAAATCTCATGTATCTACTTGCCAAACTATATGATCTGCAATGACCATAATATGTTGATTTATTGTCACTTTTGGCAGTCAAACCTTTCACAAAACTATTTTATTTTTATTTTATTTTTATTTTGGCAGTTCTTTAAATCTTCTGCTAGCCGGCAGCTACCCCAATTTCATGGTGATTGTACTCTAGGAAAATATAAAAATAGTCCCCAAGCCTAACAACTCCAAACATAAAGTAGCCTGGGTGTGATAGGGAAATAATTGAAGGGGAAACTCCACAAATGGCAAAGATACGCTAAACGTTTCACTTCCGAGATTGTACAAAACCGGTTAGGATCACAAATAAAGTTATAAGAACCTGTTTTGTAGACAATGTCATCCTCTATTTTTTATTATAAGTTTAACAAACACTTTTAGATTATGAATGGTTTATGTTAAGGGCATCATTATTTCAAGCTGGCAAATGTAAAATAACTTTTTAAGAGTGGCACTAGATTCTATTTTACTCATCACAAAATTATACTAACGTGTAAAATTTCATGTTAGTATCAAAAAATGAACATTTGTTAAGCTTAGCAGCTCCACTATCACGCCCAGGTTAGCTTGGGTTTGGAGGTTTGAGGACTATTTTCATATATGCCCAGGTTACGTTAGTTTTGGAGATTTGGGGTCTATTTTCATATCACGCCCAGGCTACGTTAGGTTTGAAGTTATATGTTTGGGGATTATTTTCATATCATGCCCAGGCTACGTTAAGCTCGAAGTTGTTAGGTTTGGGGATTATTTTCATTTCACGCCCAGGTTATGTTAGGTTTGATGTTGTTAGGTTTGGGGACTATTTTCATATCACATTCAGGATACGTTAGGTTCGAAGTAATTAGGTTTGGGGATTATTTTCACATCACACCTAGGTTATGTTAGGTTTGAAGTTATATGTTTGGGGACTATTTTCATATCACGCTAAGTCTACGTTAGGCTCGAAGTTGTTAGGTTTGGGGATTATTTTCATATCACACCCAGGTTACGTTAGGTTTGAAGTTGTTAAGCTTGAGGATTATTTTCATATCCCACCCAGGCTATAGTAGGTAATGTCTAGCTCTGTTTGGCGCCCCGGGCAGCCGCCACATTCGTATGGTCCTTAGGCTGCCCCTGCATAGAGTAAGTAACAGTGTATATTATTTTATTTATGATTTTTGGTCTAGTGTTTCTACAACAATTAACCTATTGTTTCATTTCACAAATCCTAACGAGTTTTTAGTAAATGTCTATTTCAAGATAAAAGTGAGAGCAAGTCTGTGTGGTGCACCGTACCATTTATTTTTTATTACTAAAATACAAAATTGCCTTTACCTCTATGTGCGTAGGTTTGTAGACCTATAATTTCTAAGACATTTTTATTTTTAATAATAGTAATAATCATTATTATTAATATTATTATTATAGTAGGAGAAATGATACTCATGGAAAAGTTTGTTGCAGAGATCAACTAGGAATTTTTTAGTCATCTTTGAAGTGAACCTTGATGTTTTTAATGCCTTTAAAAGTTGCTGATGCTGCACCCAATATTTATGGTAGAGAGTAATTTTGAGATCTTTAGATAAATCCAATGGGTTTATTTGTTTCTTTCTTTACAAGCCTAAATATTTCAATGACCACAATCACACTTGTATGCATACACGCAAATACTGTACAGGACTTGAGGATTTGTGCACAGCAAGTTAACAATGGTGTTCCTTGTGGCGTGGCATGACATGACCAAGCAAAATTTGTAATTTGAAAGACAGGTTCCATAATATATAAATGTATATTGTTAGTTAACAAAACCAAGCCAGGATATAATATTAAAATGTCCAGAAAAGTATGTACAGTATTTAGATGCAAGAATTATGACGAAAAGTATGTACAGTATTTAGATGCAAGAATTATGACAGAAATATTACATTGTAAATGTTTATCATGGTTAATTTATTGATATTACTTTGTATTAATAATTTCAATGCAAACATTTATTATATTTGTTTGATGAAGGAAAGTGTAAACACTTACCCCTTTAAAGTTTAACTACAATGCCTTGTTACTGCCACTAGCAAATTTTCTTACAATTATTATTCAAAAGTTGAGGAAAATTAAAAAAATATTTCATTTTTAAAATTTTGAATTTGAATTTGTTTTAGAATTTTAATACTGCTTTTTGGTGGTTCATACCAATGTAATTATATATAGGACAGGCTTAATAGCCCGACCACAGATCATTAAATTAACAGTGGACTGAATGTATAAATATCATAATTATGCACTTTAACAAAAAATTGATAAGATTAAGTTACTATTTCCATGATCTATTTTATTTCTATTTGCTCTTGTGTCCATAATTTTTTTCCAATATTTGGGATTCACAGGTAAAATAAAGAGTCGAGATTTGGATTCGTGAAATAGTGGATTCGATCCATCTCTACCCAAGTAAAATGCATAGTTGTACTAATTTTGATACCATATATTTATTTAGTGTAAAACTTGTATATAATATAGCTATTACTTCTTAAAATCAAATAAAAATATATATTGTTTAGATAACTACATATGTATGATTGTTTTTGACTAGTTTAATCTGTGAAAATACTATGGCCTTATAACCATCAGTATGCCTATTCTTGTCATATCTACATCTTGTAGGCCATACCAGTGTATATTTGGCTGTGTAACACATTTTGGCACTATGTGACAATCTATTTTGCTAGATAAATTATTTGTAGGTACACTCCAAATAGCAAAGGGCCCTATCTTAAGACCTTTACCATAGTGGAATCAAGCAAGGTAAGAATACTACCTTGCAGTATAAACAGAAAAGTACAATGAGCTTAAATTTTTGTTAAAATAATCTACAATGGAACTATTAAGACCATAAAATTGAACTTAGGTGGAGTTAAATGGGTTAACAAGTATTAAAAACTTAAAACTAATAAAATTGTGGAACCTAATGTAATAAACTTGACCATCCTAATACAAGGTTGGCGGCACTGTTAGGTTCCAGTCGCCGTGTTGTGTGCATGAGAAATCCTCCCTTGGCCACTTGTGTTTGCTACGGCACAACAAGTGGATGCAATGGTGCATCTTGATTAACATTCCCGAGAGGGGTAATATAAATGACCATCTCCATTAAGTAATCCTGACATTATAAGAGGGCTTCTAACACAAATATCTTGTTAAAATCATTCATTGGTTGCACCAAGTATATTTTCATTTTACAGTTCTCATATAATAGATTTTACATTTTAATATTTCATCATAATCCAAGATCTTATAACACAAACTTAATAAATTATATCCATTGAAAATTGCATAAGATTAATTAAGCTTGAGGTTTTTTAATATAAAAATGCTGGCTCCAATTCAACCTAAAATTAGATTTTATTTAATAATCTCAATTATAGCACAAATTGATTTTCATTTTGTTTACCTTGAAAGGAAGCAAGCAGTCCTTGATGGAATATTATAAGCTAATCCCCAGTGGAATAATGTAAAGTTAGCTTGTTGCCTTACAGGGTAAACGCAGAGTACTTTTTCAATTATTTCTAGGTAAATGATGTTATGAAATGACAATCAATGAATAAAGGAAATATTGGTTAGAGTGTATTTGTCAAGTAATATTTATTCATGTGAGAGTTATACATACTATTTTAAAATAAAAATTATTAAAATATACCATTAGTAGAAATGTGGAATAATAGAGACATTAGATAGCTCGCAAACAATAATTAATTGCTCATAAAAAAATTAATTATAAAAATATAAATTAATAGAAAAGAATCAAATTTATTGATGTTGAAATACTAAAAATTAATAGCTATATATAAAAAATATTGTTGGCAAATTAGTGACCAAATCACAAAGCCCTTATTCACTATTGTCTCTTCTTGGATAACATTAAAGAATTTCAAGAAACCAGGCAATATAAACATGGATATTTTAAATATAATTTCCTTTTTAACTCATGTTGACTGTTTGGGTTATCACACAATATAATATAAAATTGTGGATGAAAAAAATACCTTTAATTAAATAGAGAGAACTAGTTTATAGTAAATGGCATAAGCAATAATTGTCAAAATGAACTGAAAAATCATGTTAATAATTTAAGGTTTTGGGATCTATAGAATTGGAATTATTTTAATTTAATTGCTAATAAAATGTTCTAATACCAATACTGAGAATCAGAAAGTTATGTCTAGATACTAAAATGGTAATGTGTTTCATATCACATGAGCCTAGATTTAAATTATGATATGCGATGTATATCAACAATATTAATATGGAAAAAAAAAATTCTTCCTGAACATCTAACATGGTGGCATACTTGCATATCAACAAGTGAAACAAATCATATATTGAGAAAATGGTTTCCAAATTATTTTGCTGTTTGATTTAGTATTTTAATTTGTAATAAGTTATGTAAATGTAATATTTTATTTTTAAACTGATATATTCAAAAAATTAGTGAAAATATGATTTAGGATTTTTTTTAGCTACGTGTTGTGTTACTACCCTCTTTGGGTTGTACGGATGAGTTTGGAATAGTTTTAATGTTTGGCTTCCTTATAAGCCATCTGAATTACTATGTTATTAATAAATAAAATGTTTAAATATGCTATACTGGGTTCGGAATTTTAGAGCCTAAAAAACCATTAAAAATGTATGCAATAATTCCCTTAAAAATATCTAAATATGATATGCAAACCAAACCAAACTTTAGAAAATTAAGCTGCATTAACGTATTTATAATTATTCAGAAAAAAAACTAAAAATAATAAATAATATATAAAAACATACATTTACAATTTGTTTAAAAAATTCTAAGTAATAAATTCACTTCAGGGTTGAACTTACACCTACTAGTCTGTATTCCTACTTCTAACCATCTTCATCTTAATCTATGGCAGCATTGCAAAGCTTAACAATATTTAGGAAATAAAAAAATATATTTTTTTTTGATATGTAATATCAAAATAGAACTATAAAAACAAGTGAGGAGAACTTATTGTATGTGTTTAAATTTTTTTAAATACATAATCATTTTAGCAAATTTTCAAATATAAACTGAATGTCCCAAAAATCAATAAGACAAATGTACACTATATATATTTGAAATCAAGAAAACAAAAAAATGTATATAATGATTTCAGCATTTAAATAAAGATTTGAGAAAAGATATGGCTTGCCATATATAATTCCCTGAGTCTTATTTAGGCCTGGCACAAGGTGGGGACTATTGATACTATGTTACCAGGTCCATACTTGGAGCCCAAGCTCATAAGTTTAAAACAAATGCTAGATTGAAATAAAATGAAATTTTAGTTAATAAAAATAATAAAACAGCATATCTGACCCCTAGGTGGAACATTCACAGGCTCACTGGCCATAACACTTATGTTAGTTAATAAAAATTATCTAGTGGTTCTCGGAAGTGCTAAACTTCTCTTAGCCTTGACTCAATGACAAACGAGTTTTGTAACATCTGTTCCTAAACGTATTTACAAACATTGCTCACAATGATATAAATGGATTACTTCGGTCTTGTTATTTGCTTTTAAATGTTTGATATTTTCATGGTGTCTAGTATTGTTGTATAAAAATTAAACTTGGTACATGAAGATACTCAGGTAGTGAACACATTTTAATTTAAATTCAAGTATTTAAGTGTTTGGTTGGATATTAGTTTACATGCATTGCTTTTGTTTTGTTGAAGAATCAAAAAGTTTTATAAACTGTACAAACCCAGGTTGAGTATAATGTACACCATCAAATCAATATTATTTTATACTTTGTGGTTCTGAACTTACAGAAAAAATGGATGTAATTGGATCCCTGTCTAATAACAACTAAAACAAAGATAAAATTCCATAGTAAAAATGCTTTTTTTTCATCTTCATGGAGAACTAGCTTCTGCATTATAATAAGTCATTCCAAAAAGTATTAGTATGTGCAGTGAGAATCAAGGGGTTATTTGCATTGGCTGTTGATTATGAGAGTCAAAACATACACGTTATTGTTGTTTATTGTTTTTTCACTACCTATGACTATCCGCCCGGCCTATACATATCACGAATCACACAAATGAGATAGACATAAAGAAGGTATAATTTAGATAAAATATACTCATATTTGCGTGAGGAAGCGTGGGAAACCATTTAGAAAACACCACTTTTAGTACACTTGGTCAAGATTGGTAACACAATGTTCCTGTAAATGCTAAAAAAAAAAACTAGATGAGCCTGTCATTTAGTCCATGTGCCTACCAATTTAAGTATTCTGATCATGATTATTCTTAAACAATAGTAGGGTTACTGCACTTGCCCCACCACCAATGAAGGGCTAAAAGCGCACATGAGCTTGGATTTGTTAATGATATCTATGTTTTTCTTATGTCTAAGGCCATTCAAGTGACTGGTAAGGGCTATCTATCAATGTAACCCATAGTCTTTAAAGAAATAACCCCCAGTGATCATAAAATCCAATTTGTGAAATACCCCGAATATTTATCAAATTTTTTAAGCTTTGGAATATAAATCCATTATTCCACTAGAGATACGTGCATGTCACATAAGGTAGACATATTAAGCAAATGTATTTAAATGTTCCACATACAAGTATAATGTACCTCATATAGTTACACAAAAATTGCTTGGGCATACTTCTGAAATCAAAATACATGCTAACCAACTTTTGATTTACTTGACAAATTCTGATGGAAGTCATGTTACTTAGATAAATGTAAAGTAATATAAGTGATTTTTTAAAGAACTATGTTAATACATAATCAAGTTTAGGAAAAATTAGTGTAATTTGGCATCGTGCAGACAGAGGATTGCCTTTATCTTTATATAAGGCTATTAATATTTTTAAATTCCTGACAAAAGGTAAGGTTCAGAAATTCAGGTTTTTTTCCTGTAGCTCAAAACCCAAGCATATTCCCCTGTTTTTCTGGTTTCCCCATCAATGTCCACCCTGGTCGAGGTTTGAGTCTTGGCCAAGTGCACTAGAAATGGTTTCTGAAATATAATTTTGCCGGGTTTTTTTTCCTCTCTTTCCACACAAATTACAGTGACTTTTTTTAAATAAGCTCTAAGCTCCTTAAATTAGATCATTTGTAACTCTTGTGTTGAATTTCATAGAAAAAAATAAGAGCATAAAAAATAGTTCAATTGTGCTCTATTTAATACACATTGGAATAAGATCCTAGGATATACAAAATAAAGAGTTGGTCATAGGCAAGAGAGGGCTTCCTATGTAATGAGCGAAGAATGTTAGAATAGGATCTTTCTAGAATTAATTCAATAAGAGAATTGAAGCTGAAATTTAAGTTAATCAGAGACCAAAAAAGTCAGTGAATTTTGTTATGACTCGAATATGTAACAAATACTGATTTTTGAATGCATGACTAAAAATGTATCTGGAAGTTGAAGGAGAAGGCAGAAGATGTGGTACATTGGTGATCTAAATTCACTAACAAAAGAAACAAACCTGTCATAAGACTAAACTGATGATGATGATAATACAAGTAAAAACTAAGAAGTTTCTTTCCCAATACCCGGACATTAAAAGTGAGCATCTAAGTCACATGACTTGTAATCAATTCATGCTGTTGTAGCAGATTTGTATAGTTAATAGAGTTATTTTCACACATTAAAGAAAAAACACAAACACCTAAAAAAATGTGTTTATCAATATAAAGATATTTTGTTTAAATATTGCTATATTGGATTGTTTACTTTTCTTCATTTATAAATATTTGTTTAGAAAATCTTGGCACGAAAACCTAAATTAAACTACTTGTTTTTTGCCACAAAATTTAAATTTTATAATTTAGCTCAGTTTACCATGAGAATGTAGCAATCTTACTTTATCATATTACACTTTAGCATAGTGGAATAATGCAAGGTAAGCTTACTACTTTAAAGGGTAAATGAAGGGTAGGCTACTTGTGATAAAACTTATTTAGTGACATCAAGAGGCAATGAAAAAAGCTAATAACATGATTATGTTTGTGGTAGATTTGAAAGGGATTAACTTTATTAATTAATTAATATGTTTATTTTTATAGTATAAAAAATAGTAGAGTTGTTGCAGTTGTCCATATTATTAATGTCAAAATGGGCCTTTCTTAAAATCTTCAATTTGTAACGACATGTGGCAAAGAACCTCTATTTTAAGAGTTATAAAATTTGATTTGAGACAGCAAAACAGTAATCAAGATTGTTTAGAAGAAAAAAAAACCATGCAGACACAAATAGTTCTAAGACTTGGTGTTAAACATTCCATGTGCCAATTTTATATTTTAAAAAAATCCTTAATTTTTAACTATGTTGTGTTGTGTTTCTCTCCTTCATAGCTTTAGAACAATTTTTAGTGTAAGGTTGATCAAACTAAGAGCATGTCTAAACTATATATCCATTCACAACACCTTATAGTTTGTTTTTAGATAATCCACTAAAAAAAAAAAATATTTTAAAGTAGGAATAAGAACAATTTCTGGAATGTTTGGTGAGGAAAAGTAATGAATCACACTTAACAAATCACGCATATTTTCATTCTGACTGACAAACTATTAAACTTAACTAACCCACTCCCTGGCCTTTAGGAACTCAAAAAGTCAATGGCCGCCAGAAATGATGAGCACCAATCAGCCCTATCCTGAGCAGAGGTGAACTGGCAAGCTTCAATCAACCCGAAATTACAAATATGACGGCCCTGAACATACATTTATAAATACCACTGGGGTTATATTTCAGTATAAGATAATACTGGTGTGTGTGGGCTACATCACTTGTAGCCCAGTTTGCAGAAAGATTAATCAGTACTAATGTACCATTGCCCAGGGGACGCCCGACTGTACTAATCACACATCCTTTTCGTGGAGGCTCTTTCCATGCCCCAATGAGATGAGGGGATGATGATGGTGAATATGAGGGTTAGAGCCAATGAATATCTTAACCTAGCTTAAGCCTAATTTACCAAACCCTAATGAGCATGGAAATTATTCCCCAATCGAGAAAAATGCCCCATTACCAGCTGGGAATCAAACCCGAGAAGTCTAGATCTGCAGCCAGGGGCTCTGACCACTATATCACGAGGCCTTTTTTAGTGTAATATGAAGTGGTGAGACGAAACATTAATATTTTTATAGTGAGTAAACTTAATTCTGAGGCAATCTCAGCTACATGATTGATGAATGTCACTATTTAGTCTAGATAAAATATTAGTTTCTATTTTCTAATGATATTAGCAAAAATACTTCTAAATTGTTAGATCAATAGCTGGGGGTCTATTTTTAAAATACTTATTTTAAGCTCCTTGTTTTACTACCTGTTCCGGTTATACGCATGTGTTCTAATTACACTAAGGGAGAAGAAAGGTTGATTTTAGAGGTGTACCCACATTTGAGTGGAGGGAAAGTGGAAAGCCATTTAGGAAAAAGAAACTCAGTACACCCGACTAGGAGTCGAACCCCGATCTCCCCGTATTCGGCAGACTAGTCTATTCCGAGAGGGACGCTTTATACCATGCGGCCACCAAAGCATGTTTGAATTAAGTAAGTTTTTAAAATGATCATCCAACCGCTACTTGTGTAGATTGCAAGGCTAGCAAGTCAGTATTCAATTCACTTACAAATGCTTTTAAGTTTAAATTAAGAAAATGTTTATAAATAGCACCAAGGAAAAACAAATGTGATGGTTTTACATTTAATACTATTGTATATTACCTTCACAAATGATATATTCTGGGCATTCTCAGACTTTCACACTGGAAATTTTGATTAAATTTAATAGAAATAATTTAAAATTGAATGGATAGCTTTATTTTAGTATAAAATAGTTTCAGCACCCATATCAAACAGGCCCACCAGGATATCCCCTGGTGTCCCAGCAGCCCAGTCCATGCCTGATACTGAGACAGCTCCATCCAATCTCTAACCAGAGATCCTTCCTCGTTTGCATTGCATTTTTACATTATTCTCCTACCAACATCTTTGCCTACCAAGGTCCAGGTTTCTCTACTAAAATTTTCTGTAGATGACTGTCATTGTAGTCTATTCAAATTTAAAATAAATTCTATGACCTCTGAAAAACTCCATTGAGACGTAGCTTAGAGCTCTGCATGAATTAAGATATTCACAAATAAATAAGTATGGCAAATGAGAGTTGGAGGCTAGATTTGATTTTAATCTTTAATCATTTTTGTCTCCTTTATTAAACATAAAATAGTGAGATAATTTTTCACTTCTGTTTGCAAAGTATATAAAATATGAGTGTGCCAAGTTTGGAATTTAAAAAAATGTCTTAAATTTGAGATTATATTTATTAAAAGGATTGGGTTCTAGAATAAAAAAAATATAGGATGGAAATATTATATAAGCAGTAATATTGGATGAAGGTCATTAATGGTTAATGCTTTGTGGATTACTTGACAGAAATCATTCACACAATGGTCAATACAAAAGATTTTATTTGTATGTAATTTATGTGTTTTTTTTTGTTTTTGTGACTAATTTTAGATAGGTCAAGCTTTTCCAAGAATTCAAAAAATGTTGGCCTATTCAACTTGATTAAAAAAATTGCAATTGTGGTTGAGAGGTTTAAGGCAATATACATGCATTGGAATTGGTCACCATTGATGGGGAAGTCAGGATTTAAATCTCGGTTAGGTTTATTTGAGATAGTTTTTCACATGTGATTTATGATTGATGTTCTTCTTGCAATGCTAATAAAGCCCTCATCTAAGGCCACTCTCCTCATCCCTGCTCCTGAGATTAATTTATTAATAAGCATTGTATTTAATGAACTGATTAAAATAAAATATAAAAACATTTAAAGATTGTTATATGTCACAAAGTTGGACAGTATTTGAATTTTAAAATTAATGTTGTGCTAAATTTAACTGGTTATAATATTGCTGGGTAACTATACCAGTTCCACATAAACAAACAAACTCAAATGTACTATTAATAAACCATATAACAATCAACATGTTTTTTAATTTATTTTTAATTAAATAAATTACTGCCTCATGGCTTGGAAATATTTATAAAACAGTGTATAAAACACATTACAATAATGTTAACTAAGTGATAGTGAAGAAACCCAACCTTAAAGGATAGTTAGGTTAGGCCTAGATAGAGACTAACACACTCTGGGTAAGAATAGCAAATCCTACTTAGTTATTAAAATGAATTATTACCTAATGGCTTGGAAATGTAGTAAGGCGGTGTAGAAACATTTTACAATGATGTAAAATAAGTGATAGTGAAGGAAGCCAACCTGAAAGGATAGTTGGGTTAGGCCTAGATAGGGACAAATTCATTTCTCTCTTAATTTTTTCTTAACTTTTCACACTTCGAATTTCTTTACACTTTCACAGAGGTACAGAAAAGGTGTATAGAAATATATAAAAGGGGATGAGCACAATATGGCTTTTACAATGAAAAAAAAGAACAAAGTTCACACTTTAGATTGCTGCCATTGGACAAAGAGATAATGGTTGCCTCTTGAAGAAAATCGATCGTTACCACCCAATCGAAACATACAATATAGCTTTTACAATCAAAAGAAGAACACAGTTCACACTTGAGATTGCTGCCATCGGACATAGAGGTAATGGTTGCCTCTTTGTCCAATGGCAGCAATGTAAACTGTGAACTGTGTTCTTCTTTTTATTGTAAAAGCCATATTGTGTCTGTCCCTTTTATTTGTTTCTATCCACCTTTCCTGTACCTTCTTCCAAATATAATACAATTACCTCATACAGCGAAAAGGGTTTTCTTTACACTTTCACATTTACACATTGTTTTTTAATTTTCGGAAATATTCTTTTTTCATGTAAAGAGACACATATATAAATAGCACACGAAACACAAAGATACATGAGAGTTTGAAGAACTTGAAAACTTGAAGAGTTGACATATTGATTGATAGGAGGTTAATTATATATATTTAACCTTTACTCAACCATTTATTTATTAATTTTTCATCACGCTACCTATCTATTCAAGACTCCAACCTTTTAAACCAATTTGCCATTTTTCAATAATTCATTTTACTATCATTTTGTGTTTTATGTGCCTCTCTATATGAAAAAGTAATATTTCCGAAAATTTATAAACAATAATGTAACGGTGAAAGTGTAAAGACGTTGGAAGTTTAAAAAGTTAAGAAGAAATGAAGGAGTGTGTTTGTCCCTATCTAGGCCTAGCCTAACTCCTTTCAAGTTGGCTTCCTTCACCATCGCTTACCATCCTGGTAGAGTGTTTCTACACCATTTTATTAATAATGTATTCTTAATTATTTAACTAAAATAATTATACTCAAATATGTAGAACTTACAACTTTCTGATTCCAGACTCAGACTTTTTCCATGGAGCATCATCTGGTTCATAGGGAAGAGGACCTTGTACTGGAGGGTCATTATCTTCATTATTTGACCTGAAATAAGTTTGAGTACTCATAACAAAAAAAAACCCATATAAATCAACGTGAGTTTGAAATCGCTAACAGCAGCGGCTGCTCGATCAGCATAGCTCGATTGCATGGTCATGCCATGGCATTGTTTTGAAATAATTAAATTAAAATCAAAGGATTAATAAAGATGATTTTAATTTTATAAATAAGTTGCATGTAGCATTATTGTAATTATTATCTACCAAAAACTTAAACAAATATTACACAATTAAAGAATGTGTCTTAACTTTTATATTTAAGTGTGATATATATATAAGAAATCTTTTTTAGACAGGAGGAAGAGAGTGGTGTTTGTGGTTGTGGATATCATAGTTGCTATATTTACCAACAGGTGTCACTAGTTTGCTAGTTTTGTCAGTAGTGCTCTTGTTTTAAAACCTTGTCTTGAAAAAAAGAAAAAATGTGTTGAGAGGGGAAGGGGGAATGCTTGACAAAAATTGTTGGTATGTTGTGACATGATTAATCAATGAATTGTTTGATTATGCGAGTTTAAGTGAGAAGCAAGGGAAGTATAGAAATATTGAACTGGAGTGGGCTAGCATATTACCAAGCTCCAAGACTATTAATGTGTGGTACCACTTTTGAATCTTAAACTTATGACCCCTGTGATACCTGTTTCAACTTCTATATTAAAATATGTGTTTCAGATTTAATATAAACTTTTGAGCTTTATATATTAGCACATGACTTATAAACTAGCTTAAATCTAGAACAGACAACACCCTATACCTGGCTGATACTGCATCACTGTGAAATGTGAAACCCAAACTAAACCAATAACAAATTTTTGGCCATGCTGAGAATTGAGCCATGGACCTTTAACACAGTAGGAAGACAGACATGCTACAGCTTTAGTTAATGTGTTGGACATTAGTCCTTTCAGCCTGATTATTTTTGGCCACTAGTAGTTGTGCACGTATCATCAATCTTAAGAGCACATCACTTTCTCTTTCCTTCTTGGGCCAATGGAGTCTATAGTTTTGTGTGTGCACTGATTCCGACTTTAATATTGTTTGTTTGGCATGGCACATTAAGGTATCCTCCCATTTAATGAGAATTTATATTTTACCTTACAGCAGCTGGTAAATCAATAAATTTCACCCCAAAAAAAAAGCCCCAAGCCCCTTCCCCCGCTCGCTCTTGTCATCAGCTACTGGCATCCATATTCCTTCCTATCAGATTGGTTGCATGTCAATACATTAATCAGTTTTTTGTTTTGTAGTTTGTGTATGACATTCTACTGAAGTGTTTTTTTTTTTATCTCTTCTCATTGTTTCTTAGTCATTTTGTAACGTTGTTACAAACGTGAAAGAGAAAAAACTGTTTTTGCTCACCAGTTCTGCCCCCATTTGGCTGTCCACAACATGGCTCCAACACTACGTACGCTTCACAGCCCGACTTGTATCAAACAAGCTAACCATGGTTCAACGACTGTCTGCCCAAGTGCCTGACCCAAAACCAAGGACTGTCTACATGCGCATGGTCCATGCGCGCCGACGAAAGTGTTTTGGTGTTAAACAGTCGACTGACCGGCGCGCAATTTGAATAATTGCCAGATCATTGGAGACTAGTCTAGAAACTGTGCACTCCCCTCACCCCTCTTCCCGACTGTGCTTCCCACGAAATGAGAACACGTGATTGTGACTTTGTGTATAAAACGGCTGGACTCTATTGCCGAGTTACTCATTTCTCTGCACTCTGTTAGGTGAGACACTTGGTGTTCAAATTAGACTCAGGTTATTTTTCATTTTTTTTGCTTCAAAATTCTGTTTGGCATCATGGACTCTAAATTTAATGTTTCGGTGATATTAATTTAAAACTTAATTTAAAACAAATTGTAATGAGACTGCAGGATTTCCCTGGAAGTCATCGTTGTTCTGTCAAACTTTAAACAAATATTGTAATAGCAAACTCGTCTCGTCCGCTTCACGGATGGGTTCGGGGTTTATCGCATCGACATCTTGGTGGCGCGAGATATTTTATATGATCTTGTTGGAAATATGACTTTACTTGTCAAAGTTAAGAATCTTAGTCTTTTGAAATTATGTACTTGTTGTTCAAATCAGGGGCCGCGAGCTCGTACTCTTAGCTCTTTAACCATGTTAGTGGTTAGGTTGGTTAACTTTATTGATGTTTGTTAGATTTCTTGTTACCTTTTTATTGCGCCTTGAAATGGCAAGTAAGACAAGCTATTATTGTTAGCGTACTCTAGCCTTTTACATTTCTTCTGGAGTATCGCCATGGGTGAGTTGTATATATCTTTACGATAGTTCCTTTTGTCAGCAGGTTATCATTTCTATATGTAGTTATTATGGGTATACTTCGTTTTCTGGACAGGGTCAATTTAAATATGTTTGTT
>CABFWB010004354.1:0-60870 GCA_902151455.1 Timema bartmani
ATGTATGTATATATGTATGTATGTATGTATGTATGTATGTATGTATGTATGTATGTATGTATGTATGTATGTATGTATGCTGTAATATATATATACGTATTCTGAGCCGAGATAACATATATAATATATATTATGATAGAAGAGTTATTTTCCTTTTACATATTTTAATATATGACCCGCACCAGTGAGCACGTGGACAAAGACGCCAGTCTCACCTTCTCTGGTTTTCCGAAGACAGAGAAGTGGGTTTCGAAACAAGGTAGGATATAATGAAGTGTTTTCCCCCCATATTATTTTTTTAGTCGATCTCCACGTATCTTTAATAAATTATATGGAAAGTATTTAAGAAATACAAAGATAACTATATGTTGGAGCCTATGCCGGTAAGTATTATCTGATTCCTAGATTCAACCATCTCCATATATTTATTTAGTTTTGTTTATCAGATTCAGTGATGCCCAAGAGATCTAAGGTGATGGACCCACAATGCGCTGGTTCACCACTGACGAGAAGTTCAGCGTTCGAATCTAGGACAGCTATATTGTGGATTTTTTTTTTCTTCGTGATTTTCGCTTTGGATCCTCCTCATGCTCTTCTAGGTAGAAATAGTTAAAGCATTTTCTCTAAACTGTCATTTTTAATCACTATTTATTTTATGATAATAATAATAAATAACTATCTTGTTGGACGTATTATTAAACTAAATACTAAAGCACTTGGCACCAATGGGTTGCTTGCATACGAAACCTACTAATAAAAGGATTTATAGTAGACTCCAGGATAACCAAAAAATGTCACTTTTTATAAAAAATAATTATGACTAAATTTTAAACATTTTCCAACCAAAACATAAATCGAAACAGATTTCTAAGTTCAAATTTCAAAACTCTCCATCTCCTTTATATAATGCATTTCGGAATAAGCAGCCCAAAAATAAATAAACATAGCCTAAAGAATAAAGCAATGTGTTTGAATAAGAAGCGATTAAAAGTAATTATCTTGCGTGAACAGGCAGATATATCATTTTCCCTTTTCAATTACGAATTTTTAAATACATTGCATGTTTAAGTTTCTCCTAATTATGGAGAGCCAGAATATCTTCCCTCTTAATTTCCAGCCTGGGATTCGAACACTAATCTCCTGGTAAACCCACAAGATGCAATTTTGGGAACGGTATACATCCCGCATTTCAAATTGTTTTATAACCTGTTTGGTAAAGATGGCATGAGCGAAAAATGGAGCGCTCCGTGAAAGGTAGACCGCCTAAGGTTACATTTTGGTACTGCAAGTTGACTGCCAAGATTAATGCAGGAGTCAAAAAAGGTGTTTCCACGCTGCAGCTAATCAATACATCCAATTTAAATGTTATATATTATAGCACCACATCCAACTACCCGTTTGGGTTGTACGCTCTAGTACTAATTACGCTAATGGGCTAGGAATCGGGAAGGTTGAATTTAGAGGAAGTGAACCCACATTTGTGTTAAGGGAGAGTATAAAACCGTTTAGGGAAAACCACCTCCAGTTCACCCAACCGAGATTCGAACCTTGATTTCCCCGTCCTCGGCAGTTTATCTGAACACGAAACTAGTGTGTTAGCTAACTACGCCACCGAGGCGGGTTTAAATGTTATAGGTAGTGTTACTTTGCTTTTTTATAATTCAATATCTTTTGCAATCTTATTTTGATTTTTAATTATCCTTGATTTCAGGACCTAGCAAAGCATATTATTTTATTCGTAGACTTTTCAGAAAAAACATTGTGCAAATCTTATTTCAAATGAAACTTAAAATATGTTTTGTGCAGATTTTTTTTCTTTCAATTTAGCGCTTAATGTATTTTTTTTATTAAATATTAATTACAGGATATGTACAAATCATTTCAAACTATAATGAATAAGAAAGTGGTTATTGGTGTTTTATTGCTATTTTTAATAGTAAAAAAGTATGATCATTACAATTTTTAATTTTGTCGTTTAGGGAAAATATTTTCAAAATTTTCCTCTTATAGATTCACTGTACAAATATAAATGTTTAATTTCAATTGGATATCTCTAAAAAAACTAACATTTAAATAATTTTTAAAAAATTGAAAAATAAAAAGTTTGTGTATATGCAACGCAAATAGAAGAATTTAAAAGAAGGTGTAAACGCATTTGCTTGGGAGAAGAGTGCGAAACTGTTTGGATAAGATAACGGAGCCACAACCTCCTGGTTCGAACCCCGACCTTCACTCCGTCGCTGGCAAGACAGATAAGACGAGACCAATGCTTATTCTACATGCATAGTTTAAATTAGTACTCTCTAGTGTTAGTTTAGGTTATCACCAAATATTTACTGAGGGGACAGGAGTGTGAAGGTGAAATGTATGGTATTACACCAGAATCAACGTGAGGACAGGATTACATTATGGAGGAAAGTGCAATCTATCCTCATGCACTCTCGGTCTTTAGGACCCGTCATGAGCATTAGAGTGAACTCCAGAAACCAAGTGTGTTTATTACGTTCCTGGGCGAAGTTGCCCGGAAGTATGAGAACAAACAGGGGAGGAGGGAAATACAAATATATTAAAACATTTATTGTAAACCCCTTATTAAATTACATCATTCGATTCACATAAAGATACATTCTAGGTCTATATACTTAAATTTTCCGGGAATTTAGGTCTTAAATGATGGATTGACTTTTCAAAGTGGGAAATAACTTTTTAACTATTTTTACAAGTTTGTATATGTTTTGTTTTCATTCCATTTAACACAAAACTCGTGTACCATTAAATATTGTATCGATATTTAAACTAAGTGCAAAATCTGATTAGCAACATCTAAGATACCTAACTACTTAACCCTTCTCCCAGCTCTGCCATTCTGAAATATATTAGATTATAATTTATAAATTTAAATAACATTTTAGTAGAAAGCCCTACACTTGACAGCTTTGGCTACAAAACAGACCATTTAGTTTGTATAAAACGATGAAACTCTAACAAGTGTGCCGAGGGCATTTATTCATTCTTACAGAACATTTGTAAAGTTTTCAAAAACATTTTCTTCCCACGAGCAGAGCGCATTCTTTTCGATGAAACTTTATAACTGTAAAGTTTTCTAATCTTAGGAAACATTTTACAACAGCAAAAAAAAAATCACTCTTTTTATACGAATTTTAATTTGTGAAATTGTTTTACTTTTATTTCTAAACTACTTTTATATTGGATTTCTTGTTGTTAATATTGTAAAAGTTGGTGAGCGTACAAAGACAAGGAAATAACAAGATTGTTATATAACTTTAGGCAAAAATATTAGCATCGTAAAAAAGAGATATGACTCGAGTTTTCATGTCAAGCTGAGACACACACATGGTAATTGGTATTTTCGTCAAAATTATGGTTCCCCATGAAAAAAAAAAGTTTAAAGCTGTCTGTGTTTCAAATTTGTTAGCAATTACTGTTCATAATTGCAGCTATTTCAATGAAACCACAGTCCAACCTAAACAAAGGTGTTGAACATTTTTATTTTGTACACTAATTTTTATTACCCGTCCTGATTATACCCAGGATATAGATGAACTGTATCAGCATTTGTATGGAAGGGAAAATAAATTTTTTTTTAAGAAAGACCCACCTCAGTACACCCAGCAATTTGATCTCCGCTCTAATAAAAATACAAGTTTGTGTCTTCTAAATCCTTTTTACACAACGAAATGTAACGTCGAGATGAATAAAATTATGTATTTATTGGACGCCACTCCTAGTATCTAGGAAAAAATAATAATTTAAAAAAAAACCTTTAGATCGGCCAACTTAGACAGAGGCATGATGGATGACCCTTAATACTCGAGACCACTGGGTGTGCTCGGGAACGTTTTCTGGATATTACAAGGTTAATGTTACCTTACCTACAACAATACCTACAACAATGGTGTGCTGTAAGTCCCTACAAGAGTTGAAAGAATACTTAAAATAAAACATGAACAATTGAAATAAAATTGATCATTAAAACAAAATGTACTAATTTAGATTACAATAAAAAATACCATTATTGAAACTTTTGTGGATTATTATTATTATTGTTGTTTCCCTTTTACCACATCCCAACCCTACCTATGGAATTCCGAATAAATATAATGCTAATCTGACAAAATAAAATATAAAAATATATGGTATTACATAAGTTCTTAAACAAAATTAATCAATTAAAATAACAATCTCCGAACATAATTAAATTTAGGAGTTTTAGAATATATAATACTAGAGTGAAAGAAAAAAATATATAGGCTAAACTTATATAGTATATATAGTTTTGAGTAAGACAAAAAAAATAGTATTGTTGAGGAAAGAGAAAACGAAATCAAAAGAATTAATATTTTTACATAAAATAAAATATTAATTTATTCTCTGGAATAGATCAAGAGTCAGAATATATTAAGTCTTTTCTGAAAGGGTTTACATAAATTCTGGTTGCATGATAAAAAGAGAGAAACAAATATATTTAAAATTGAAGATTTGGCTGGATCTCACCAATGAATTCGTCCATGTTGAAAAAGCACGAATTTCTGAAATTTGTTTCCTTTTATTTATTCCAACTCGTCCAAAATTTGAGGAAATAAACAGTCTCTAGTTCGTCCCCAGACACTTAACTTTCCATTTGTGTACTTGCACTTTACTTTCCAGCCATTGTTCAACTTTAAAATTAAATTTAGTTAGGAGCCCCACAGATTTTGCTCCGTGTTAAAAAGAAAAAGACCGAGGAAGCAACCACTAATCTTCTTCAGAAAGTGTTCCATGAATCAAATTTAAAAACGTTCTATTTTCTTCCATGACCAAAGAGAAAACTAACACATTAAAACAAAAGATAAAATGTTGGCTATGAACTAAAGATGAATATAAAATAAAATGCAAATTTAATATAATTATTAAAATATATGTCAATGAATATGAACAATGTTTTTTCTTGGAAAGAATTAAAATGTTTATTTCTTTCTGACAAAATTGAAATGCGCATTAGTTTCAGGTATTTATATCACGTCTTTTTTTTCTTCTTCTTTTACAACCACGAGACCCGCCACTCACTTGTTTTACCAAATCCGCGCAGTGCGCATGCCTTGAAATAAATTATGGCCCGCAGTGAAAATAAATAGAAGAGTCAACAAACTTCTTAGAAGGATAATTAATATGTTAAATAAAAGGTAAGTGTTCTTCCTTAGGTCAAAATTCCTTATTTAAATTATTTAAAACAGTATTAGTCTTTCTTCCTTCCATCCTTTTATTTTTTTGAATGGATGTAAATAGTATTATTTGTCACGCCGGCAACACAACGCGATAAGCTGCGACCGATCTTTGAAGTGCATAATTTAAAATGAAAATAAATTGGAAACCATTTACAAAAATATAAGTAAATACATGGTAGGGTGGCAAATAACGTTACACCGCCTGTAAACTAGACTAAGTGAGCCTGACATTAAGTTCACGTGCCAATCGTGTGAACATTTTTAAGGAAATAAAATAGTGATTGGACGTGGAAAATAAAATAAAAATAATTATGGCCTATCTTACTTCATCACATGACTAAGAGGTTTTAGTTCTATGCGTCTTACTGAGTGTCCGAAACTTACTGATCTAAGTATAGAGAATGATGAGGATGCATTTTATGGAAACACATCAGCATTCTGCCTTGAAAGATAATCATTCACTATAGGCATATAAATATATAGGCCTTTGTGCATCAGGTAAGATTTGAGATACAACCTTCTGGATAAAATTAAGAGACACGATTTAAAAAAAACTTATGCATTAACCAAGTGGATGACATGAGCAACTAAAGCTCTAGCGGACTATGGGTTTGATTCCAGGTAAAACCTGAAATATATCATAGGTATACCCTGATTTTGGTAGGAAGAACGGTATATGGTAGTTACTAAAGTTACTAAAACAATTATAATAAATGTATGCATAAAGTCATGTTATGTGAAATTGTCAATTTTAATAGAGGGCATCAATACCTAAAAAATAACAAAATTAATATAGTAAAATGATATCAATGTTGGCCGCAAAGAAATATGTTTGAATTATCTGAACTGTTCTTTCAACCAAAATCAGGCTGTTGTAATTGTCTATGCGTTTATACCTAGTTATCGCCTAATTATTTTAGTAAATGTCTATGAGCACTTACCATTGATTATATTAGATTCCAGGTGTCAATGTTGAAAATTTACTATCAAATGTATTGTATAGTATTAATCTAGTTTGTAAGTAGAATATTGATATAACCCAGTTTTTGTAAATTTAAAAATGAAATCAAGAATTTCGAACTTCATCATTCGATATATTTTTTATTTTATTTTAATGCGATTTTAGCCGTAAATACACACCATTAAACTCGATTAGCTTTCAACATTAATTTCCAAGAAAGAAGAATAAAAGACGAACTAGTGAGAATCTTCACTGCACGCATGATTTAACCGATCACCCTCAAAAGTTGAAAATCCGGAACTTTGAACTCTTCCAATGCCAAGAACGTTCTGCCCCCAAGATCCACGTCCTCCTTTCTAAGAACAAGTTTTTTTTTTAACTTATCTTGAGTGTGAGAAATGACGAAAGCATTCATTACCCATAGGAAAGTTGGTCTAAGTTGTCGCTAGGTGGCAGCTTCACTATCTGGCAGATAGATATATTGATTACATCTGCTTTCTGTTCCGTGGTGGGGGTTAATTTGATACACCAGATATACTACATCAAGCCACAAAGGTAATACGAACTATACAGAAGCGAGACCGAGAGAGAGAGGAGAGTGCTAGCTACATCAATCAGAACCGTGAAGCGGTGAATCAACCCGAACAAAGGTGAAACACCAGGCAAGGCGCGTAACTACGCGCCCCCTTCCCCTCTTTATAATTCAACCTATAAACACATGGGACACGTTTGAATAATACATGGGTAGTTTCCTAGAACTTGGAATGGAATCAATCTTTGGTAAAAAAAGAAAAAAGACCAAATAACTTAAAAAATAATAATAATAATAATAATAATAATAATAATAATAATAATAGAGAAGAACAAGATTTTTATATAAGTGTAACCAATTATTTGGTTGAGACTTTGTCAATAAAAAATATTTTGATGTTTTTTGTTGGTTTTTTTACGTACACGTCTTAACTAACCGTCCAGGTAGTATAGTATCTAAAGTAATGGGAGAGGCTTAAGGAATATAGGATTTAGAAGAAATTAAACTAAATTTATATGGAATATTCGGATAAACATATAGTAAAATAAAAACCTTCAGTACACACATCCGGAATTCGAACATCAACATTCGTATCCCCCCAGAACAGATAAAACTAGAATTACGTCTTTTTCGACGTGCCCATTAGTGCATGTATCTTAATGATTGACATGTATATTAACAACAAATATATATAGTATGTGTAAAATACAAATAATATTTCAATTTAAATATATATATATATATATATATATATATATNATATATATATATATATATATATATATATATATTTATACGACAGCAGAATAGAAAATGGATGAGGTACGTAACATTTGTTGGTGAATGCCCGCAATTTCATAGAGCGAGAGTGGTATAACATTCAGGAAAAAACCTCAATACATTAAGTCGAGATTAAAACCCTGACCTCCCCAATGCCAGCAATTCAGACTAGATGAGCCTTATATTTATACCACGCGCGCTTCAATGCTGGTATTTTTGTAATTAAATGCGTATATGTATATATAACGTGTAGTAAAACAATATGTCAAATTATAAAAATTATGCGTATAACCCGAACGGGTAGTAAGACGCGGTGCTAATAATAATAATAATAATAATAATAATAATAATAAATAAAAATTAATAGCCAAACCAAGATTAAACTATTTACAACTGAACCAATAAACCCTTTCTGACTTGAATCCGAACATATGTCTCCCGACGGATTTACTTAAATTATTTCATAAAGTAACAACAGGTCCTGCTTCTGCTTAACACGAAGGAAATGTTGAAAAGAAGAACCAGGCGATGAAAAGAGAGGACAGAAACGTTGAGACGGGGAGGCGGTGAAGAGGAAGCAGCGCTAGAAATGAAAAACGGTGACAAGACATTCTGAACGAAAGTGAGAATGTACACATGAAATAAATACGACTTTCCCACCCTTCTTTTTTTAACAGACACAATCTTTCTCTCGGTTATAGCACTTTAAAATGGAAACATGTAATATAAAATAAAGAAATGAGGATTGTGATACACGAAAGAGACGAGGATTGAATGTGTTCCTTACAAAATTCTATCTCTCATTTTATAATGTAAAGTATCTACATGATTAAATTATTCCAAATTTCTACTACACTTTGAAGCTATTTTTTGTATTAGTTTTTAAGTTTTTAGCCACCCCTCCCCCCTATTCTCCAAATCTTTAATATAAAATTAATTTTGTATTATAGTTTCTTAGTTATTTGGGATAGCCTATTCACTTTCCTGACAAATTTAAATTTTCTATCACACCAAAATTATTGTTTTTTTTTTTTAGGTTTTGTAAATTTCCAATTCCCCCTCTGCCCCTAACCCCAATCCACCTATCTTTGTTTTGAAATTACAAATATTCAGACTTCTAGTTATTTAAAGCTGTTTTGTCCCTCCCTATATATGTATGTAAATATTCCAATTTTCTACCATACAGGAAGGATTTTATTCTATTATTTTAGGATTTTTTTCATGCTGCTGATGCGCAGATCGGGGTCTGAATCTTGGTCGGGTGTTCTAGGGTGGTGGTTCTCACCCTTCCTCCACGCAAATGCGTGCACACTTCCTCAAAATTCAACTTTCCTCATACCTATTTCATTAGAGTGATTAATATTTAAGTGCTTAGCTCAAATGGGATGTAAGGCGTGGTGCTAAAAACAAACAAAATACTTGATAGTCAATATAGATAATCTATTTGATATCAAGAGAATGTTCATTGATGAAATGTAGCAGTTCATTGAGTGACACAAATTCATCCTTTGTATCGAGAGTCCCGTAGCTAAACCAGCGCGCCGGAAGCAGTTCTAATTGGCCGCCATTGCCAAACTTCTCCATGCCTTGTCAGCAAAAGCTACATAACAAAGTAACCCAGTCTGTCTTTGCTTGTTACAACCGCAGTACAAAGCCCGTAAGGTGGGGTGCATTGTCTGTCTGCACTCAACCTTTCGTCCTCTTCCCATTCCATAATGCCAGTTGCTCTATGGGCTACCAAAATAGGAACTCTGGTAAGGAAATGTTTTGTTAAGTCTTAAGTTCAAGGTTTGTTTTCAAACAGTTACAATGTTAGAATTACATTTTTCCTTGGAAGTTTTAGTTTTTAGGTTAGCTAAAAACGAAATTGATTGTTCATAATCAACGATTTTTTTAACATGTAGGCACTATCGAAATGTATGTGAATCAGAAAACATTATTTAGTTTAATTGTAGCCGGACGTTCACTAAAACCGAGTCCACTAAATCCAGAGTTGATAGTAAGAGATAGTAACAAAAAAGGGAATAACGCATTTTTTTTCTTTGGCTACGCAGGCCTATTCCAAGTTTTAGCTTGTTAATTATCTTGGTTTTGGAGATACTAGTACCAGTAGCCACACATTCTTTGGAGCAAAGCTAGAAATATATATAAGTAAATAAAATAAAAAAAAAAGTGGCTATGTCACATTCTCATGTTTCACAGGGTAACTACGCTAAGCTATTCATTCCGTTCTATGTTTTTTGGCTTTGGAGTTATCCACATATCTCTCATCATGTGAATTAAGGAGGGATAGAAGGGAACGAGAGAAAAGGTCAGTTTTTTTATTTTTTATAGAAAAACTTTTTCTCTTGCCAAAATAAATAAAATATTGCTTCAGTAAAAACAGAAAGTTTAATTTCCTCCACCTGCTGATTGATATCATCAGTTCTTGAATATTTGTCATTAATATAGCGGCATTAGAAGAGGAACTTTTTAAATGAAGAGAAAAAGTTTGTCATTAAATTCCAGTACACCCTTGATAGATATTAGAGAACAGTTTATGTCACCATGTGAAGACAATTAGACTATGTTTCTAATGAAGAATTATTTTATTTCTTCTACCAAAATAAGTGTTGATAAAAATATGCTAAGAACCCTGGCCTTTACTCGCACCACCTTCCACCCTAGGCATCAAACTCAAAATATAATGTAAAGGTAAAGATAATAAGTCTGAGACGCACCACATTATTTCCTCTTGAACATCAATCTATGTCAAATGTAAGTATTTTTTCTTAGTTTTAGGATTAACTGAAGTAGTGGTCAAGCAGTCAAAGGTGTCAGGCTCACACAAGTATCTCTTTATGTATAATTTAATACTGTTTGTGTGTGTGTCTTTACGCACACTCCAGAAGCTATTAGATTACATAGAACGCTGAAACTCTACACACTTATAGTATAGACCAGTGGTTTTCAACCTGTGGTACGCGTACCCCTGGGGGTTCGGAAGCTACTCCAAGGGGTACACCAAAATGTATTAATCCTGAGCCAGGCCTCATCCTTGTACTTACTAACTCTCGTCCACAGGTTGAGCTACTAGCTTCGAGAAAACCAGACCAGGCATGTCATTGAATGGCTATTTGTAATCATTAAATAAATAATGGCACTTCTTTGGGTTTTAATATTATTAATATTATTCTAAATCCCATATAATTTTTTGTCGATTTAAAAAGAGCAATAAATCTTCAAAATCATTGTAATACGCATTTATTTGGTTCCTTGGTAGGCTATACGTACTGCTAATATTATAAAATCCAATGGGTCTAAGAGTTAAAAAAATATTTTTGGGGGTACGCGAGCAAAAAGGGTGAAAGACCACGGTACAGAATCTAACGAAGCCGGATTCTCGATTATATTATTTTTGGACAACATTTATGTAAAAAGTCTATATTCTTTTATTTTACAAATCTTAGGAGTTTTAAGTTAATATATCAATTTTTATATAAAGGAGAAACACTGTGCGATGCACAATATATATATATTTAACAAAACACATTTCAAATTACAAATTTTTCACTCCAGCGGTTTTAATAATGCCCTTTTTTCAACCACCTTTTATTAAAAAAAAATTACCTTAAGAGTGAGTGAGAGGTTTGCGTTTTTGAGCTTATACTAAATATAAAAGGTGCATTAAAATTGTTCAAGTTTAGTTCGCCTGTCGCTGATTAGATTATATACTGGTATTATAAATAAACGCTCAATTTCACACTCCTAGGTTTTATATGATGAGGATGCAAAGAATCAGATTTATGGATATTGCAGTGACCCACACAGCAACTTAACGGCCCAAGGCCGTCTCAATATAGGTAAAATTATATATATATATACACGTCTGTCGTGCACGTTTTCAGGCATCCTTAATTTCCTTTGCAAAGTTTCTTAGTGACATTGTTCTCACACAAATGTACAGTAGTAAATAGGATTGTATTTGATTATTTCAATGTCTTCTCTGAAGTTTAAGCCGCCTTTTAATGAGAGAATTCAGATATTTTTTCTAACTATCTAGTTTGTAAATGTAAAATAGCATCAAATAAAGATTTTGAACGTTGCCTATGAGTAAGTTTTATTACGTCAAATAAACACGATTCGCCTACTAATTAATATGAGTACAAAATAACCAAAACAAAATATTATTTCTCTTTGGATTTTAGAGTGAAATGTATTCTGTAATTACTCTTCGGATTTCACATATACATTACATATACACATAAATATACTTGAATATACATACGACTAACAAGTATTATTTATTAAAGTAATAGCGCGCTTCAGTGGCCGAATGGTCTAAGGTGTCACTCTCGTGTTAGACTGGTCTGCTGAAGATGTGGAGATCGGGCTCAAATCCTGGTCGGGTCTACTGAGGGGTTTTTTCCTAAATGGTTTCTCACTCTTCCTCTATGTGACGCGGTGATATATAAAAATGTTTTGGTGTTAAAATATCCCAAACAGATATATCCAATAGTTAGTGGCCGAGTGGTCAGACAAACTATGTCAATAGAACCGGAGCGGTGAGCACGAGTACAAAGGCTTCACTCACGTCTTGTTTGGTATTCCAGTGACGGGGAGGTCGGGATTTGAATCTAGCCCAGGGGTACTGACGGTGGTTTTTGTAAAATGTATTTCCATCTTTGATGCATGTAAACGTTGGTTCCGCCTACTATAAATCAGCGTTTTTCAACCAATGTGCAGCACACCAATCAGTAAGAGTGGCACTGAAATTTGAGGTAAGATAAAAAAAAGGAAGAGAGAAAAAAAAATTGGGGAATAAAAATAAATCTTTGTAAGCCTATGAACAACGTGATTTTAAAAAATAACACAGTTATTAGAATTATAGCTATTTAAATTTTGAACACAGTTTTAATATTCGATATTTTAATTATAAGATATCTCCTTAAAAAACTTAAGGTGTGTCTTGACAATTTTAAATCTTTTTTCAGTGTCATGAGTTTAAAAAAAGGTTGAAGCTTGCTGCCCAAAATGATACCTTCCTCAACCCTGAGTGTAAATATGCGGATATCCCGGACAGCTAGTAAGACGGGGGGTGAAGGGTGGAATGGACTATCTGGTTAGTCGAGATTATTTGGAGTGTGTATATCGCGGTCATACTTTGTCCTGAAAAGTGAATTAAGAATGACAAGACGTGAACAATGAATGGGGTCGTGTTCTGTGCTGTAGTGAATGTGAGCTAACAAAAGAATCACACTACGCACATAATAAAACCACAAAACAAAAGAAATAATCTACTAATCTACTGTCAACGCAAGAGTTGGAAGCTTTGCTTTATTAACACCCATTTAGCGCGTTTGAATGAGCAGATTAAACCTAAATTGACAGCTAATGTTGAACGTTATCGAGTGGTTAGAGAGATCGATTTAAAATCTAGGGGACCACAGTTCGAACGCGAGTGTTGACCCAAGTTTTGTACTATTTGTGAATTGGTTAATTTTTTAGACAAATATTCGTATTTCTGGCGCAGGTGTTTGCTACTAGGTGTTCAAAGTGAAATTTTAATATTATTTATTTAGTTACTACGTTCGACGCAAGGGACATCTCTAAATGCTAAGAATGAGGAGGGTAGCGTGAAGGAAATTCGCACAAATTAGCGTCGGAAAGGAACGAGAATATACCATGTCATAGAACCCTTATGATGTACCCAACCTGCTTTAGAAACCAAGACCTTCCCCTATCATCAGCAAAACAGGCAGAAAAGCCTGACGTATCTAGCGCACCCACCAATTTGGGTCAATATTTATCAACGGGGCATTTAAATGCAAATTCTAAACAGACAGAATATACCATGACACGAATTATTAGCTAACTTAACCTAGAATAGTTTTACCTAACACTACGCGCCCAGCCCTAGCACCTAGAATAGTTTTGTCTAACACTACGCGCCCAGCCCTAGCACCTAGAATAGTTTTAACACTACGAGCCCAGCCCTAGCACCTAGAATAGTTTTGCCTAACACTACGAGCCCAGCCCTAGCACCTAGAATAGTTTTATCTAACCCAACGCGCCCAGCCCTAGCACCTAGAATAGTTTTACCTAACCCTACGCGCCCAGCCTTAGCACCTAGAATAGTTTTACCTAACACTACACGCCCAGCCTTAGCACCTAGAATAGTTTTACCTAGCACTACACGCCCAGCCTTAGCACCTAGAATAGTTTTACCTAACACTACACGCCCAGCCTTAGCACCTTCAATAGTTTTACCTAACACTACACGCCCAGCCCTAGCACCTTGAATAGTTTTACCTAACACTACATGCCCAGCCTTAGCACCTTCAATAGTTTTACCTAACACTACACTCCCAGCCCTAGCACCTAGAATAGTTTTACCTAACACTACACGCCCAGCCTTAGCACCTGGAATAGTTTTACCTAACACTACACGCCCATCCTTAGCACCTAGAATAGTTTTACCTAACACTACACGCTCAGCCTTAGCACCTTCAATAGTTTTACCTAACACTATACGCCCAGTCTTAGCACCTAGAATAGTTTTACCTAGCACTACACGCCCAGCCTTAGCACCTAGAATAGTTTTACCTAACACTACACGCCCAGCCTTAGCACCTTCAATAGTTTTACCTAACACTACACGCCCAGCCCTAGCACCTAGAATAGTTTTACCTAACACTACATGCCCAGCCTTAGCACCTTCAATAGTTTTACCTAACACTACACTCCCAGCCCGAGCACCTAGAATAGTTTTACCTAACACTACACGCCCAGCCTTAGCACCTGGAATAGTGTTTTTATTACCAAGCATATCGAGGTTATGTTCAAGTTGACCATCAGCCATCTCGTCTATTCGAGCCTTGTTATGCGATAACTGTCAAATAAATTAACCAATTTTAACGAAACTTGGCAGGGAAATGCTTTGAGCCTAGGCCAAACGATGTGTGTACATGGTTTATTTCAATATGGTCAGTTGTCAATATGGCAGCCACTCAAAAGGTTTTTCGTTTCGTAACTCTCCAGTAATTTGAATTTAATTTTTTTAGCACCGCGTCTTACTACCCATTCGGGTTGTACGCCTATGTACTAATTACACTAATGGTTTGGGAATTAGGAAGATTTAATTGAGCGGAAGTGCACCCACATTTGCGTGGAAGGAGAGTGGGAACCCGTTAAGGAAAACCACTCTCAGTGCATCCGACTGGGGTCGAACCCCGATCTCCACGTCTTCAGCAGTCTAATCTAACACGAAAGTAGTGCGTTAGACCACGCGGTCACCGAAGAGAGTAATTTAAAATTCCAAGCAATTGCTCTAATACCCTTGGGCGTATTCTTTTTAATGTTGACATATATCGTGAGATTGACGAGTTAAACCAAGTGAACAGCGGTTATTCTCAATGAATATGAAGTAGGATTAAGGAAAAATATCAACTTCAGATTCGAGTAAAATAGGTAGCGGATATTTCATTTTAAAATTCAAATATAAATCTTAAATACTGTAGACCTACATGGAGGTAAAGAGATCTACTGTTCACAGAACTACTAGTAAGACTGACATAGCAATAATAACACGGAAAAAGCGAGATCTATTGTTCACAGATATCAATAATAACACGGAGAAAGCGAGATCTACTGTTCACAAAACTACTAGTAAGACTGTCATAGCAATAATAACACGGAGAAAGCGAGATCTATTGTTCACAGATAGCAATAATAACACGGAGAAAGCGAGATCTACTGTTCACAAAACTACTAGTAAGACTGTCATAGCAATAATAACACGGAGAAAGCGAGATCTATTGTTCACAGATAGCAATAATAACACGGAGAAAGCGAGATCTACTGTTCACAAAACTACTAGTAAGACTGTCATAGCAATAATAACACGGAGAAAGCGAGATCTATTGTTCACAGATAGCAATAATAACACGGAGAAAGCGAGATCTACTGTTCACAAAACTACTAGTAAGACTGTCATAGCAATAATAACACGGAGAAAGCGAGATCTATTGTTCACAGATAGCAATAATAACACGGAGAAAGCGAGATCTACTGTTCACAAAACTACTAGTAAGACTGTCATAGCAATAATAACACGGAGAAAGCGAGATCTATTGTTCACAGATAGCAATAATAACACGGAGAAAGCGAGATCTACTGTTCACAAAACTACTAGTAAGACTGTCATAGCAATAATAACACGGAGAAAGCGAGATCTATTGTTCACAGATAGCAATAATAACACGGAGAAAGCGAGATCTACTGTTCACAAAACTACTAGTAAGACTGTCATAGCAATAATAACACGGAGAAAGCGAGATCTATTGTTCACAGATAGCAATAATAACACGGAGAAAGCGAGATCTACTGTTCACAAAACTACTAGTAAGACTGTCATAGCAATAATAACACGGAGAAAGCGAGATCTATTGTTCACAGATAGCAATAATAACACGGAGAAAGCGAGATCTANGGAATGGAGGAATCACATTTGCAAGGTAAGGAAGATGAATGTAAAAAAAAAAGAAGGACCGTGCGATAGAGCGAATAAACCGCATGCATACAAAACAAACACAAAATAATTTGAAAAAAAAAAGTTATTACACAGTAATTTGCAAAGATTAATATGATAAATAAAAAACACATTTTAAGAAATATAAATAGTTGTGTGGTCCCAAATACTAAAAATAAAATTAAAAAAATCTTCGACTTTTTTCTAATTTCCCTGAGAAAAACACCTTTTTGAAACATTCTAGAAATTAAAATACTTCTTTGTTACAAGTAAATATTTATGGAGTGAATTAAAAAATAAATAGATGAATACTTAATCAAAAGCAATGTTTGTAAAAGTTGGAATCCTTAAAACAACCAAATACATTAAATGCCTGGAGTTTTCTGATTTTCATAACAATTAATTTAAATTCCCTGGCATTTCCAGGTTTAAAAAAATTACAGTGGCTGTAGATGTTCTGGTTTATTAAATTTGGGGATATTTTGGGAGGAACATAATTAAATTAGTTTAGTTCATTTAGGTTCAAAGTGCTTTATTTTTATTATATTTTTAGCACCACATCATACTACCTGTTCAGGTTACCCTACCAGTAAGGAATCATCAAATAAGTAGGTAGTTCACTTAGTCAAGAAGTATTTTGTCTTTCACTTTTAATCATTCACTCTCCATTTAATTGTATATTTATTGATTTTCTCTTAGTTTGTCACAACAGAGTCCTCTCATTTAACTTCGCTTTCCTAGGGTTTTTTTAATTTTAATTGGTTAGTATTAAATTTGTATTGCTTTTTATGACGCTAATGATCGCTTTTTTACCAACGCGTTTTTTAAACTAAATAATAATGATAATACTTTTCTAGTGCATTAAGAACCAGGAAATGGTTGACAGGACTGCCACAAAGAAGAGGGGTAAAGGGGTGAAAGAAGGGGGAGGGGTCAATCAGGATAGGAAGAAGCTTGTTTTATTGTACGTGCCCCGTCCAGGATACCCCTATATTCACACCAACGGAGGAAGAAAGAAGGTGTATGTAAAATACACACGCATTTGTCTGAAGAAACAGTAAGAAGCAATTTGGTGGACATTCTACTCAGTTTACCAAGCCGAAATTTAACTACCCCCCTCCAATATCCCCGACAAACAAGACCCGGCAACACTGACGCCTTTGTCCGCATGACCACATATGAGTGTCACACTGGCGCTCAAGTGTTTGCCCAGTTATAATCATGAAGTAAAAACCAAACTTAGTTCAGTTTTTTTATTGCTTTGTGCCTCATTATTTGTTTAGATTTTATGCATTTTATTACACTAATTAGTTTGTGATGAGGAAGGTAGAATTCATTAAAAAAATATACCCACTTTGTGTGAGGAGATAGTGGTAAACAAATTAGGAAAAAATCCCTTTTGATAAACCCAACTGAGATTCGGACTCATACCTCGCTGTCACTGAGAAACCAAATTAAATGAGCTTGAAATTTAGTCTGTAAGCCCATCAATGCATACCGTTCGGTATATTCTCTATGATAAAATACACCACAAGGTCACACTTGAAATACTATGTTTATGAATATGTCAATCTTTTTATTACAAACTATTTTCAAATTAATTACTAGATTTATATTCAGGTATTCACAGGTCAAGTCATGTGACACTGTTGATAGATACTATTATTACCTCTAAGATAATAATCATATAGTAAAATGTTATGAATGTCAAGCACAAAGTGTGTGTTTGTATGTTCTAAAAGGTGCTTCTAATGTCTATTCGTAAGAAACTCAAGATGTATTTACTCCAATGCCGTGTTCCGAACGTTCCCTAATTATGTAGATATAATACATCTTGAAAGTGTGTACGTATACTTAAAATAAAATAAAAATAACACCAAAATTTTACGAGCGGCCTGTACAATTCGCACAACAAACAAACGGCCCAAAGTTTCAAAATATCAGCAGGCAGGATCTCACAGCAGTGTAACACGTGTAACGAGCGTGGAACAAAGTTTTACTTACACTCCCACCAAGACGGTCCGAACACACCTTCAAAGAACCTTGTTAACAACGCGAAACAAGCCAAAGAGTTCCACCGGTGCGAACCGACCTAACTTTCCACCGCTGACTTGACACGTGTCTTCTAACCTTTAGGACGAGAGAGAAAAAAAAAGGGGGGGGGGGGAGGGTTCCAACCGAGCGTTCCAAACTTGAGAATGTCCTCCTTTCAACGTCTCTCTAAAATGTTTTGCAATAGGAGCCTTAAGACACACACGCAAGCATATTCACATCGACAAAGTGTCCCCACGCCACCTATTTTCCAACATCGACCTAAACTAAATAATTGGGACCACCCTTCATTAGCAAGTTGCCGCTAATTACACAAGGAAAAACTGAAGAAGGTTGAAGAAACTTTGCAAAGGTGCACTTTGTGAGACGTTTTAAGGTCATTCGACCATTAAAATTACATCGCACAGTTTTAACAAGTGTCTGATTATAAACTATAAATATATGAAATATTCATAATTTTGATATTACTATCATAAATATTAATACCATTGGTATTAATAAGTACTAATATTTCATCGAAGTATTCATATTATTTATGTTATCAATATTTCATTCTGTACAACTCATATAAATGTCTTGTTACACTTAATTTTAGCCACATTTATTAATAATTATTAATTATGCAAACAAGTAATTATTACTTTACCTTAACAGTGGTATGCAAAAACCATGAAATAGCAAGTTTGACCCCTTACAGCTCGTCGTGAACTGTAATGATTTGAAATCAATTAATTGTGTATTAAAATGATGATTCAAGAATTACTTTAAAGGACGACATCTTTACTATGTTGGTGACTTTCTCAACGTTAATCACATTTTTTTATTTTTTTTAAGTGCCCGTGAGTTTTAAAATATAATACAAAACTATCCGCATGCAATGGTCTCGTAATTTTGCCGGTGGCGAGGATGTCGGGGTTCGAATCTCACTCGAGTGCTATGACGTTTTTTTATTAATTGTTTTGCACTCTTACTACACCCAAATACGAGTACACTTCCTATAAGTTCTACCTTCTTTTAGTTTAAATATACGGGTAGTCCGGAACGATAAAATGAAGTGAAAATGTTTAGCGAATACATTTTAAAAAAAAAGAATGTAGCAGATTGACAATGAGTAGAGAGTAAAGAGATTATTTTATGCTAAATGTAAAAGTAGCGCATATTTTTAACGAGCGTGGAAAAAATGTGTACTGGTCTATCTTTGGTTAATTGAGGAATTTCACTTATGATTTATCTAAACATGAGTTTATTCATTTTCTATTGATTTTTATTGGGGTGTTTAAGGTTCACCTTCTGAGCATACGTGCATGTTAATTCAGCACGGTACACAGCTTATTGTAGGGCAGGGTTCGGCAAAAGGTCGATCTCGCAACAAGTTTCAGTCGATCGCGTAATAAATCTACATATTTACGAAAAGGCAAGCTTACTTTGAAATATTACACTATGATACAGCTTATAGGATGGGTCCATAGTGTAGTCCGTCATGGTAAAGGAATAAAAAATGTATTTATTTAATGTATTTTCTATGAAGTCATGGACATATGTATTGAAGGTAATATTGAATTTAAGGAATAAATAAATACAAAATGTTTAGAAAAAAAAAGAATTAAAAGTAGATTGGAGAAATGAATGGTGATTGCTGAACCTTTGATAAATGTAAAAGTCGATCAGGGCCTGAAAAGGTTGCCGATCTCTGTTGTAATGCGTTCGTAAAGTTGTTTTTAACAACGCGTCTTACTACCCATTCGGTTTGTACGCTTATGTACTAATTACGCTAATGTATTAGGGATAAGTAAAGAGGAATTTAGATTAAGTGTACCCGCATTTGCGTGAAGGGAGAGTGGAAAACAATTTTGGGGAATAAAACTAAGTATACCGAACAGTAATCAAGCCCTGATCTTCCGGTCATCAGCAGTCAATTTTATTGCGAGAGTGACGCCTCAAGACTACTCGACCACTGATGGGAATATTTGGACTGTTCCTAGCCTGAGCCTGAGCCTGAGCCTGAGCCTGAGCCTAGAGCCTGGATAGCAAGACGGGCCAATATATAACTAGAATGTATATATTTATTGGCCCCAACTAGAATAAAACCAAGATCTCCTAGAGATTTGTGGTTGACTACTCTCACCACTTAGCCACAAGAACAAGCCTTTTTTCTCTCTCTTTTTTTTAACCTTTACCAAAAACCTTTGAACGACCAACTTCACTCAAAGGCCCTAGATTTAACCCTCCCCTACCTCCCCTCCAACCCTTTTACCAGCGAGAAATTGTGATTCTGAACAGAAAGAAACAAAAGGAAATTGTCACAGTTAAAGGAATCGACAATAAAAAAAGAGGGGTGGAAAGAAGAGCAAAGAAAACTTTAACGACCAAAAAACAGCCAAAGAAGATAGAAGATGGGGGATGTAGGGGGAAGGAGAATGAAGAAAGAGATCGACGGGAGAAAGCTTTAAAAGGTGCTTCCGTTTTGTATAAAAGGAATCAATGAACCAGAATCTAAAGACACATGAACACAAACTCACACACACACACACACACACACAAAAAGAAGATACAAGTGGAAGGTTACAATTCAAGGACTATAGGGTTTTACTCGGAAAATCTTGTGAAGGGGAAGTACTAAAAAAAATAATTTGTGACAACAGGAGTTTCATGTTTCTTCATTGAAAATTGATACTATAATTCTTTTAAAACTTTACTGAAGCGTTCAAAATTACAATTGGTTTATTCAGCCGCCCCTTTAAAAGATAAACGTAACGTATTTTTTAAATTTTAAATACAAAATAATTAATTTAACTGGGTGTAGTTGGTTTCTCTCACAATAACACCGTATTGCTGATAGTGAGTGGTGAGAGTTATTTCACTCTCAACAAAAGCCTTGCTGGGAATTATGCAATCTGCTGTGCACTGTAGTACTGTGTATTGCATACTCAATATATTTCCAGGCGCTACGTGACTAGCCGCTTGCAAGGATACGCTTTAGACTAAGCGTAGACGGTCACAAAAAGTGGTCAACTTGGCAGTTTCATCACAAGAAGCCAGCATTTGTTTGTGAGAATGAATGTTTCTTGTACTTAGATAATATGAACTAATTAATTAACTACCAAATTAAATAAAATTATGATGTGTAGACATGGTAGGCCTAATAATAGTTTCGAAATAAAAAATGAATACTCAATTAGGGTTTATAAATTAGATAATATGTTATTTTTATAATAATTATCTTAGGATGCGTTTTAATAGTTGTAAGGGTGAATCGTAATAACGGAGCTAATATTACGACTATTCATAGAACACTGTAAGCAAGTATAATATTTTGAGACAAAAAGTATTTCCATAAGAAGTATATATGAGTGAGCGCGGTGGTTGATATCATAATTGTACAAATGGCTGCAATAAGCCAACTACCGAGTCAAAGGTAGCTCGTGATCTTAATATAATCACATACTTGTAGCTGACGATTTCAGTACGTCCATCATAGACTCTGCCTTAAAATATGAGTGAAGAATGACCCTGAGCATGGGACGATTCCCAGATAGCTCTGTGGTTAGATCATTGACGAACTAAGCTAAAGGTCTCGGGTTCGATTCCCATGTCCAGGTATCATTTTTAAATTTTCAGAATATGATATCTTGATGGAATAAACTTCACTAAAAGCATACATAACAGCTTTGGCTATTTGATTCTTAGTAACAATAATGCTTTTAATGAAAATTAAATTCAAACTGTCGAAATGTTGTGCAACTTAATAAAAATTCTACTTGAGGTTTTTGAAAATCAATTATTACTAAAAAAAACGAGATTTTTCAGAAAAGCTATTGACTGAAAAAAATGAAAAAGAAGGGTTTTGAGAAAAATCCAATAACTGAACAAATAGCTATGGAGTGCAAAAGTAAGATCTTTCAAGGTAAATGTTGTTAGCACCGCTTGTTACTATCCGTGAGGGTGATACGCTTTCAATGTAGATGTTTTTAAAATATCCTAATAAGTTTGGAAATCTAATTAGAATAATGGTGATGCTATCCACGTGTTTCATCAAGGCTTCATTGCAAAATTAGTTAAACTGCAAGTGGTTTTCCTTGATCAAGAAAGTCTCAATCTGTCAGGTCACACGGGTCCATTTCGTTTATGGAACTACTTCTCTATTCAATCTAGGCTTATACTCCCTTCATCCCTTCACCTACAACCATCCTGTCATGTCAATATTAAAGAAGGGAAAGAAAACTACGAAACTTCTTCAAATAGCCTCAAATTAAATTTACTGTCAAAATTAAAATATTATTTTGTTTACCAAGAAAATCTATCCTTATATACTTATTTTGAACTAAATCTTAAAAGCCATTTTCTAAAAAATCCAAATTTGATAAAATGTGTCAATGTAAACTACCCGTAAGATAATTTATTTTAGAAAAATAAACATACATTATTATTTATCCTTTATAATAGTGCCCTGATGCCAATTTTGAACAAAATCATCAGAGATATGTTCAATCAAATGTCAATTTTTTTCTAAAATAAATTATTATTAAAGTAAGTAATCATTAAATTATTAATTTTAAGAAAATTAAGTAAATTAAAGTCTTTTAATGTTAAAAACTCGCCAGACATCCGTTTAGAAGCAAGTTGTTAAAACCACTTTTTGGAATATTTTGTGGCAACCCCCTTTTCACTCCTGGTTCCACATCTTATCTATTATCTTGTCGGATGGCTGGGATAAGGCTTGTTGGGGAAGGTCACTTGATCGATGATTGTAAGACTGATTGGGTGCTAGTAAAGGTTTTACTAAGGATAAGTCGTTAAATAGTCATTGTCAACATAGCATTAGATTCGGGGAGTGATCGGATGTCTGAGAAGGTGGAAGTCTATTATTTCCTCACTATACTATCTCCTTGCACAGGAGTCCTGAGCGGGGGTCACTTCTGACCTGTGCTAGTGCTGAACATGGCTACACCACTGACACATTCTGTCTCAAACTGTCTACATGCACTATCACCCGCCCAAGGCACGCCATCGCTGAACGGACTCACCTTCACGAAACTCTGAGAAGATAATACTATCAAAAGCTGGGAAAAAACCTTTAACGGTATATGTTTGCTAAGTTCATAAGGTTTAGAAAATCATTTAATTCTTTAAAAACTTACACGCACGCACACAAAATACTATTCGTGTAAAACACTAAAATATATTAAAAGTATATGTCAAGTAGTCGCACGGTCTTAAGCAGAGGTGGCCAAACACTCGATCGTGGCCGCTTGTTGGGTCGATAGCGGACGCTAGTTTGGTCGATCGCCTGGTTGATTGATTAAAAAAGATCGAGAGAAATAAAATGAAAGAGAGGGTGTACAGATTTTTCTCAAATCAACAATAGGAAATCAAAATATCGAAGCTGATTGACTGATGACCATTTAAAATCCTACCTTCGCTTATGACGGAGTAATTGTAAACCCTCATACAACAAACTATCCTAAGATTATGTGGTGTCATACATAAACTTCAAAGTCAAGTGTTTAGTAACATACTTTTTCCAGGGAAATTATATATGTTACGTGGTTTGTGAAAGACTCAGTTTCAGTGAATGAAAGGGCAATAAGTTCTTATATACAATATAATTTTAATAAAAATACAAAATGAGATTAATTTTTTACGAATGAAACAAATAATATACCTAAGCCTAGGGATTTCCGACGACAGTGAGGTTGTAGATCGAATCCCCGCTGAATATAATGAGTGTGGGTTTTTTTTCTTCTAAAAACAGATTTCCACGCTTCCATCAAAGTTCAGGTATATTACCTCTAAATTCTTACATCTTTATCCCTACCAAAAAAAAAAGCTTAAAATATAGGGATACCCCAGATAGGTAGTAGGACGCGGAGAATAAAATAAATGTTAAAGACTAATATACTTGAAGACATCTGCTTTTTCATCATCAAATATTAAGTGAACATAACTAGTTTTTATTTGATGCCGTCAATGCCGTAACATTATTTTAGAATGCATACTGTGTTGATGTAATCCCTTGATTCTGAATGCTCCCTCAAACAAAAAAGGACAATCTAGATCTTGCGACTAAATATTTAAAACACTAAGCGATGAAACACGATGACTAAGCAAATAAAGAGCTACATTGATTACATTCTAGTGTAAATATCTTCTGGACAAAACCAAAATTTGAAACATAAAATTTAATTCACTTTGAAACGTTGCAAAGAAAGAGACGAAAGAGGTATTTAATGAAAGGGACAAACTTCTCTTCAACCCTTTAATGAAAAATCACGGTAGCTTTTATTTAATTACGTGAAAAACCTTGACAAAAAAAGCCTGAGTGAAGCTACCTTGTTTCTTGACAGTCTGGTACCCAAAAAAATAGAATAACGCCCGGTTATTATAAGAGGATTCTTAAACATATCGATGAGACTTAGCACGCCTCAAGTGCGGCGCTACAAGACGACACCTACCTACACTAGAATGTGCGAGACTGGCCCATTTCATTCTAGCTTAATTTGAGCCTTGTATTTGGTTTCGAGCCGCACTTAAGGCATTCTAGGTCTGAATATGAAACTGGCTCATAGTCCTAGCTTTATTCAGACCGATAAAGTCATTTTTAATAGTGTCACAACATAAAATGTTAAAAGAGGATTGCGGATTGTTTTAGTAGTTTTGAAACTTCAGAATTGCTATTCCTATAAAAAGTATTGCACTGAGAGGATATTTCCCTTGAAATTAGTGTCGCCCTTGGATAATAGATGGTAGGGCAAGGGTCTGCCTGCCTTAAATAAGCACGGTTAAGTCGCTTTTATACAATACACTGACTCCAAATTAAGATATAATAATTTGAAAGAATATTTGAACCGTTTGTATCTATGCTTTAATGTGTAACCTCGCAGCTGATTCACCGTTTCTTTCAGACAAGCACAGGAGAACCGATACCTTGAGCCGCAAAGAAGCTTATTTTAGCTGCAATGCAGTTCACTCTAACCTGTAAGTATAGTAGAAATGTGTTGGAAGGACCGGCTTTCGTAAAATAAAACTACTTTTTTGGAGGTCAACATTGATAACATTTTATTATAATATTAGTGTTGTTCCATAGGTACGGATATTAATATCTATCAAAAGTGGAAGCTGCATATCACATGCCTTGACGTATGAATACTCGTATGTTTTGTAACAGTCAAAAATGTTTATTTCTGTCTGAATATGACTGTAGATTCAGCAGCTTGACATTGTCAATACTCAATATTGTAATTTTCACCTTATTCAATAAGATGATTAATTATTTTATTATAAATGATTAAACCAATCTCCAACCACTTAGCAGCCGACACAAAAACTAGAAAATATATTCACGACAAATTGTTAAAAAAAAAAAAAAAAACTTACTTCAAAAAATGCTAAATGAGTTCTAGTCTATTTAGATTAGTGAAGGTATAGAAATATCAGCCAGTCCATTCAAAATATCTACTTTCCCACGCCACATAAATAACTAGCAAACGAATCTTGTAAGCAAAAATTAAAGTGCCGGATATACTCATGAACACATGAACACAACACCCTTAGCAATGGATGAAACAGGCCCTACTTAATATTGAGTGTTAAATCAACTTTTAAATATATCATTGTTGATATTAAGTCCTTTTGCAAAAAAAGTATAATAATCAAAAATACCATAAAATTGTCAAAGTAGTTTTTTTATACATACTATGGAAAATTCACGAGAGTTGGCATGTATGATTATTTCCCCCCCCCTATTCGTTAGCTCTCGTGTCCCAAAACTCTGTTCGTAGTAGAATATTTTAAATAAATAGTTATTCATCGAAAATTTCTAGGTTTGCACCATTTCATGCACAGCTGCTTCCGAAACCAACTACAGCTAAAAAACGCTCATGTGAACGAATACTTACGACACTTGACAGACTCTTGTAGTTCTAAACAGGGATGACAAAACTTTTCCAAGGAGTGTACCATTTAATTATTAACTGAATTTTGATCAAATCTAGTGTGCGACCTTTTTTTTTTAAATGAATATTTAAAAATAAAAACTTGATGAATATTATGAAATATAATAAATAACTCGAATGAAATTGTAAATATTACTACTATTACTTTCATTTTATCAGAGCCCTAAGTGAGACTGAGACAGATCAATGAAAGTAACAACTTGCTCTAGCCCATACCAGAAGATATAGTGCGCTGTAACCACTATACCTGACCAGTTAACAGAATATTGTTGAGGCAAAAGCTATTAGTAAAATATACAACTGCTGACTTTTTATCAGCGTCAATAGTGAAAACCACGGAATCCTCAAATAAAATCATAAATATTTTTATTTTTAAATAACAAAGATTTTTAAAGAAAAATTAATATTTAGTTTAATTTGAAAAATGAAACACATTATTTTGAATAATAAATATGTGTTATACTGTACTTGAAGCTAAATTGTTTAACAGCTTCAAGAAAATAATAATCATGAGAGAAAATCATACGTTTTGGCTAAGCTTTTTTTTAAATTAAAAGTAGTTATATTTTTGTCATGTTATTTCCACAGGCTTAGCCAAAAAAGCTTAAATAAACAAAAGAAGCAACGCGTCCCAATCTACGAAGAGGAACAGAAGCAAATAGATAAAAAAAACTTCACTCCCCACCTACTCTGACAATTATTACGATGCCAACATTTTAGGGTTGCCCATCAACTGTACTTTCGGATCTATTCCACAATGATCTCATTATTTTTTTTAAGAAAAAAAAAGAGCATATATTAAGGAAGAAAAATTTGACATATTTGTCCACGCCATGCATTATAAAAGGTAATATTAAGGTATATGACCTTTTTAGAATGAATAAAAGAAAGACACAAAGGGTGTTGAAGAGAAAGGGAGAGCATGTCATTAAATAGAATCTTCCTTTTTTTTCTACCAAAGATTTTAATTTTAATTTTACTAGGGTATTATAGTGCACTTCCTGAATCAACACACGCCTTATATCAGTAAATTTAATCACTAATAGACACAATATCCAGTTCACCCGGTAGTATATTGACACATTTGTGTAAATCACAAATATACTGATAACAATGATATACATCTTAGATGATAGAATTATTTTTAAATGAGTTGTGAAGAGATTTATTCACCGAAAAGTGTATATTCTTATTTTCCATAAGGCCAACCTAGAGCTAAGGTGAGGTGTGCGTTAAGGGGGCCGTCTACCGGAGCGCTGAGACGAGTTGTAGACGTCAAGAAGTCCTAAGTTACTTAAAAGTATTTTTGTTTTAAAATATAGTTCACTTCAAAGTGGAGGAAAGAGGTATTAACATGTTGACATAGAAATAAAGACCTTACATTATAAGCTTGTGTAATATTTTATAAAATATCATGAAATTGTAAAGATGAAATTAGTTAATTTTCAACAACGTCTAACGCAAAATGCTGCAGTTCAGAGATCAAAGTAAATGGTTGGAAACATAGATCTACCATTCTCAAACAAATAGTCATTTTTAATAAGGTAACCGCATTTTGGTGGTTTTGAACTTTAAGAACGGAGATACCCATAAGGTATACCGCAGTGTGAGGATATTTTCCTTCAAGTAAATGACATCCTTAACATATAAATACATCACCAAGGTAACACTTTGAAAAAAGTTCGGCCTCACCACTGCCTATCATCTACTCTTAAGGTGCGGCCGAAGGGAGCGAAAGTATTTCTACAGTTTTTATAGAATATACATTTTTTGGCCAAAATAAGTTAAATATTTCTCCAGTAGCAACATAGAATTTAGTTTTCTGCACGTGCTAATATCAACAGCTCTTTAATATCTGTCAAGGGTGTCCTGGAATTTTTCCAAACCTTTTAAATAAAGAGAAAAAGTTTTGACAAAATTCCAGGACACCCTTGACAAATATTCAAGATCTGTTGATATTAGCATGTGCAGAAAACTAAACTCTATGTTGCTACTGGAGAAATATTTTATTTATTTTGGCCAAAAAAATGTAATGCTATAAAAACTGAAAAATTACTCGCGCTCCCCTCTGCCGCACCTTAAGTAAACTTGTCGGAGATCCAACTTTGTTTCGTCACGAACTGTATTTCAATCCCGTTTTGGCAAACATAATGAGAGGGCCTTTCTTCTTCTTGTTCCTCTTCCTACGCTCATATTCTTATAGACTTCTTTCATTATGAAAATAATACAACTTGATGACCTATGTCTGCCTGCCTCTCACCCCCATCAAGAGGGTAGTCGCGTTGTGTGTACTGCTGAGAGCAGAGACGCCCCAGGGCATGTGATGTCTTACAACTGTAAATGAAGACAGGCTCCAGTACACAATGAGAGACGACGGAGTCTTGACAGCGTCTTCAGATCTCCCAAGACAACTGAGGAGAGCTCACAGGAAAAATCGGTCATGTCCTTTTGGAATAACCCCCTCAATCAGTTACAGTAGAATATGGTTAGTTCAAGGTAACTTCTTTGGCTTTTTCTGGCAGTTCAAAAGTTAATTTTTAAAAATTGTTTCAAATATGCGTAGACATTCTTACAGGTGTCTTCACTTGTTGAAGTGTTTTAAACACATTTACGAAGAGAGTGAATGCGGAAGTGTTTTAGTAACGTTTCAAGTGTCCTCTAGGTACCTTGTCCTGAACTACCAGTAACATCCTCATATATGTGGGCTTTGCTCTAACCTACAGTTCTTTTCGTCGATTAAGTTCTTGATCTACAGGTTTTGTCATATAGGGGCTTGGGTCTAACAAGAAGTTTCCCTTGTCATTTAAGAGCCCGAGTTACTATTTCCTTGGTAATTTGCCATGAGTATCTTTGGTGACTCTGAGAATAACATTTTGTTAAACAGCAAAACTCTACAGCAGCGTTTTACAGGTGGTGTACTGCGGAACATTGATGTGCCGTGAAGGGTCTGCAGGTGCGGCGCGAGGGTTTGAGGAGAGGATGAAAAAAAAGCGAGAAAACATTTGAGGAATTAAAAATTAATCTTTTTAAATCCATAATCAACCTTATTTTTCTTATATAACATAATTGTATTATTAGAATTTCAGCTATTGATTTTTTAACACAACCTTAATGTTCATTTGTTTAATATATATTATATGTGTCACAAAAGGACGATGAATACAGGCCTTTTTTTTTTCTAAACAATCCATTCTATTTTCTACATTCGAATATAATTAGACGTATTTATTTATTCAAATTTGAGTAAATGTAGTCTACTCCAATCATATTCCAAAAGCCAAATTAATTTTTTTAAACAAAACATCTAACAAGAACAATTTAAAATTTTAGTTTGTTTATTTGTATTTCTTCTCTACACCATAAATACATTTATTTTAAAAACAGCCGTCTAGTAAAGTGCTAAACAGTGAATAAAGTTGTGTGACAATTAAGACTAAAATGGTAGGGATTAGGAAGGTATAATTTAGAGGAAATACACACGCATTTGTATGGAGAGGGGGGAAAACATTTAGGGAAAAAACATAATTAAAGCCTATCGGGATTCAAACTCTGACATCCCCATCACCGGCGTACAAGACTGATGTAATTGCCCACGTGCCCACCAATGCAGGTATTAAATAGTCAAAATCCCTTATGTTTTAAGAAGGCCACCTACCGGAGCATCGAGTGAGGACCCCCGCGTCATTTAAGAGCCCGTCTCACCCCACGGGTAACACCTAGTTTAGGTAGGTAATACAGTTAGAACCCGACGTTACAAGTGCAGTTGTATGTATTCTATTTTAGAAAGCTGTGGAATTGATACTCGTGAAACAGTTTCATCATATTTTTAAAAATACAACAAAAGTGAAAAAATATATACTTTGATATTAAAACACTAATGAACTATCCCAAATTCATTATACTCAAGAAAAGAATGCCGAAGACCAAACTTGATACTTTTTAAATTATGTATATAATATCCCTGTTAATCGGTCATGAGATCAACTCTTAAGAAGTGGTTTGTTATTTCAAAATATGGTTCACGTCAAAATGGAGGTGAAATTTATCAACATGTTCTTAAGGGATTATAAACCTTACACTATAGGTTATATATATATATATATATTTATTTACGAAAAGGTGAAATTGCTGATTTTCATCAATGTTTCACATGAAATGTCACAGTTCTGAGAACAAGTACAGAAATAGTTAAAAACATAGATCTAGCTTTCCTAAAACCAATAAAATTATTTTTAAATCGGTCCAAAACATAACACTTTACGATAGTAATTAGATAGTTGACGATTGTTCTAATGCTTTTGAAGCTTCAGAGCTGTCATTACCATAATAGATACAGTAATATAAAATTATTTCCCTTCAATAAGGAGGCACCCTTAGCATTTAAATTAAAACAAAACAAAAATGTTGTCAGGATTACAAGAAATACTAAACCGAAAGATGACATGAAGGGTTTTGCCAGAAAGTTCACCAACAAGCAACACTGGAGAATACTTTTTGTTAGCACGTGCTTTCTCGTCTTAAGAAAGTTTCGCTGTGAAGTTCTTAATCCTCATAAAATATTAATATTGGTAAAAGAAAGTGCTGAGATCATTGTTGGTAGAAGAAAGCGGTAGGAGAATGGGGTGGCGTAGGGTGGGCGGGGAGGGTATGGAACTTTTTAATCTTGGCTTTCAATATTTTAGTTTTATTTCTTTCAGATGAAAGTGAAAACAACCGATTGTTACATTTTACTTGCTGTTAGCATCTCTCTTCGATATTAAAAACAAATATATTCGAGAATGAATGAAAATTTATTCCGAGAAGGAAATATTTCCTTAGGAAAAGAAAAATCACATATACGACAAAGGTTTGTCATTTAAAAAGATTACAAAAGATTAGATGTACACAGAAAAGGAAGAAGGTGTTGTAATTTATCTGTGGGATACGCTTCTTTATCACAAGAAGGAAATAGGATGGATACATTTTTCTAGTTTAATCAAAGCTCTTGGAAAAAGGAAGGTGGACATAAGTAATTAATCAATTATTTAAATGCTTGGATGAAAGGGTTTGCTGATAATTCTTGAGGAAATTAGTGATGGGTCGAACCAGCTCGTTGACGTGAGCTTGCTCACATAAGCTCACTCACTCAAAAGAGTCGTTCATATGAGTCATATCATGAAACATTAGTGATGGGTCGAACCAGCTCGTTGACGTGAGCTCACTCACTCAAAAGAGTCGCTCATATGAGTCATATCATTCACCACATGGCTCGCTCGCTCCCAAACCCTTCACCCCTTACCATTCAAACTTGATGAGCGAGCACTAACTAGTTATCACAATTCCCGTTCCGAGCGTGCAAATCTGTCCCTTCCCTTTCAACTTATAAACGACTTAAAAGATGTATAATTCATTCACGATAGGTCTTTACCTGGATGACAGTTCAAAAATCATATGTTTAGGTTTTAGGTTACCAACACTTGTAAAAGAACACTGTTTTGTTATGAATGTTAAGTTTTTTAATTACATGTTATATTTTACATTTAAAATAACTTAAACTTAAGTTTTCTCACATTATTTCATTACTTTTAACAATTTCTTTTTACCCAATTCGAAACAATATTTTAAACATATATTAAAAGTACCTATTCTTTGTTTTGGAATGTTATCTATGATGTGTAGTATAGTGCATGCATTAATACCTTTTAATAAAGGCATCGTATTTACTTGGTAAAGATAAAATATTTGTAATTTATTTTATATATGATTAACTATTTTATTATTAGTTTATTGTTTTTAGAAATATTTAACTGAATAAAATATAATCGTCTGCTGCGAGGATACACCATTTTAAACAACTTGTCCGCGTCATCATCAACCACATGGCTAATATTCGTTGGTCGCCATTTTAAAGCCATATTTGTTAGACCTTTTGTGAAAGTGCTCGGAATAATAATTATTTTAACTTGAATAGAAGGATAAATAAGCTTTGTGGACGACCTCAAATAAATATTAAGACTTTGTTTAATTTAAATATATTTCATAGAATTTATTACTGTGCGCGTTTATTATATTTTTAACTTTAAATTAAGTCTCTAGTTTGTTAGGTCCACGCCTTACTCTAACTTATAATAATTTATAACTAAGTTAAATTACCTTTTATTTTAATTATTGGGCTTCTGTATTAACGTAAAAAAACTTAATCCTAGATCATATTACTAATTATTTTAAGAATAACTTTGTGTATACAGATATTTTCTCTTTAGTTCGAATACATATTAGGCCTAATTTGGTTAATTTTAATCTTACTTTAATATAACTTTAAACTTACTTTAAAATAACTTTAATCTAACATTAATCTAACTTTAATCTAACTTTAAACTTTTATCTTTTATCAAACTTAAATATAAGTTTAATCTAACTTTAATCTCACGAAATTTTATAAGGGGTTCTTTTTATTTGTGGATAGATTTGTGTGTGTTTTTTTGATAATGAGTTCCCAGGAGAAAAAAAGAAGAGAAGTTACAGATCACTAAGTCATTCAAAAATTTCAATTTCAAAATTCTTTGAGGCATAATATTGGCCTAAATTACTGTGGTTAACTATCACATTACTCTACATAACCATATGTTTTCATAACAGCTGTCCCAAGTGACAGTGGCAGATGTCAGCTGTTGGCGTAGTGATATTTTAGGGACTATTTTCTAGTTACTTTTTGAGCTGTCATCCAAGTAAACTTAGGTCGTGAATGGCGTATATGTGTAATTTATCCGAAGCCTATTGAGTTTGATTCTTTAATTTTATTACTTACGCATATTACTTATAATAATTAACCTTAGCATATAGCCTTTAGTGTCTAATTCACAGAATTATGTCTATTGATGTTAAGAAAAATAGTTTAATATAGTAGGCTGTGCTGCAATCTAGTAACGAACGAAGAACGACAGAAGAGTCGTGAATGACAAACTCTCCTGACTCTTTCTAATGTGTGTAATGGCGGCGTGAACGACACGCTCGCGAAGAGAGAGTCGTTCGTTCACAGCTTTCATTCAAGAGTCGTTCAATTTGAATGACTCGCTCACGAGCGACACATCACTAGAGGAAATACCCTGTAAGATTAAATTAAAGAGGGTTCCGGACTTATTTGAATAAAACGGAAAATATCAATATTTTATCAAAAAATTGTATAGCAACTATTTTATTAAACATTTTATTGAAACCTATTGTGGAAATAATTTTATTTGACATTTTAATGAAACACCACGTTAAAAAAATTATTTGACATAACTTTATTGAAACATCGAGTAGAAATAATTGTATTAACACATTGTTTATAAAGTATTATCCCTGTACATAATTTTATTGAAACAACAGATCGACTTTATTTCATTATTTTATTGAAACACTGTGTGGGAATTATTTTATTCGATTACATTTTATTGAAACATTGTATAGAACATATTTTATTCGACATCATTTTATTGGAACATTTGGTGGCAACTTATTTATTGAAACATGGTGTAGAAATCATTTTATTATTTCATTTAAATTTAGTGTAAAATGATTTTCTTTGGCATCATGTTAAGGTTTTACTGGATGACAACAACATAACAAACGTATGAGTATAACCCGAAAGGCTAGCAAGACACAGTTCTAAAACAAACTTTACCACCCTCACGTCAACAGTGTCTCAACTCCAAAGTAAGCTTGACATGATTATCATACCGCTCGGTCACCAAGAAGAGGTAATTTATTATTTTCACGATACATTGTTTTAACCCATCAGAAACTATTTTAGTGACAAACCTTCAAATAAAATGTAAACCGTAAAGACATGAGAATTACGGACATACACGCACGGGGGTCTAGGGGAAGTGTCAGTATCTCAATGAACTGGCTTATGAAGTGGGTACGGATATACACGCACGGGGCTCTAGGGGAAGTGTCAGTCAGTATCTCAATGGACTGGCTTGTCGTTGACGTGGGTGTCGAGGTTTAAACATCGCCCGGGAGCAGAGAGGGTGGTTTCCCACATGTGATTTTCCTTCCCTCTGCACACCAATGTCTACTAAAGCGCTGAGACTTATTGAACAGGGAGTCGAGCCGGAACAATAACAGGAACCTTAAAAATAAATTGCCTAAGAACCAGAACCGGAATTTATATACAGTATATCTAAGTTAGTAAAGGCTATTTATTAAATTATGTAGTTTATGCCCCACTTTCTTCAACTTAATATTATTTTGATTTTTTTTTTCCTTTTCTCAGAATGTATTGTCAAAGTCATATGTATTTATTTGTATTTTTTTACATAAATACCTTTTTATTTGTTTAGAATTATGTTTTGATGTATTTTTCCTGCTTACGAATTTTAAATTTTAGTATAGTTATTAAATAAAAAAATTAAAAGAACCGGAACCCAATTAAGAACCAAAAAGAACCGAACTTTTTTTTTTAACCGTAACCTTAAAAAAAATATGAACTGGAACAAGAACTAGAACCGATAAATATTTCGGTTCGACTTGCTGGTTTGCAATAGATATGAAAATTTACGGGAACTTTTGAATCGGAAATTTTCACGCAGTGGCGGCTTGCGGAGGGTTAAATTGTAGAGGTGGCACCTAGAGCCTATTACACTTCAAAATACAGTATGTTAAGAGACGAGTGAATTATATTAAGAGGGTACGGGGCTGGGGAAGGGGTATGGGTAGTTAGGAAGCACAGAAAATATAAGGGGGGGAGGGGGGAGAGACAAATGTCGGGCCAACCTTTAAATTATTCTAGCTAGCTTATTGATGATAAAAAATTGAAGTATGATTTATGAACATAACGGGACTACAAAGGCTCGCACTCATTTGTTTCTTTACTACTTTTTATTTAGCAGTGCATCTTACTACCCGTTTGGTTTCAGGGTGGCTACAGAACTTCTATTATAAAATTCCCTGACTTTTCCAGGTTTTCCAGAAATTTTTGTCTAAATTTCCCTGACTTATTTTTCCTCACTTCACCTCGATGAATGGCGATTTTTCTATTTATTACATCAATTACATAGGCCTATATTTAAAAATATATCCACGCTTAAACATAACAATTTAATAAGTTTTTTGGTTTTAAATGGCTTAGATACTATTTATGACACTGTGTAAATATTGTAAAAAAAAACCAGCAAAGAGAGAATGTGAAAAGAATTTTTCCCCAGTTCACCTCAATGAATGGTGATTATTACATTAATCAAATAGGCTACCTAAGCCTCGGATAACTTTAAAAAATATGAGGCATAAACATAATAAACAATTTAATAAGTTTTTCAGGTTTAAATGTATTAGACACTATTGTGACACTGTGCAAATATTTTATTAGAACAAAACAGAAAGTAATTAGCTAGAACTGTGTCACCATTGTTTAACAAAACATCAAAAATAAATCATTTAAGAAATATATCACTTTGAATAAGTGTGCAACTTACAGTAGTTGGTTTGTAAAACTAACAGATTTGTTAAATTGCATCTATTTCTTCTTCAAAGATTCTATTTCTTCTTGTAAAATATCGGCTTGTTTTTGTGCCTCTGCCAAAATTTTCTGTTTTTTAGCTTGGAGCTCTTTTTGCATTATTGCTGCACGTTTCCGATCCCCCTTTTGTTTCTCTCCGTTCTGCTTGTCCTTCATTTTTTGTTCCAAACTATCCTTATATCTTGAACGGGCATTGCGGACAGAATGAATCAATGACTTGGTAATGTCTACCTTCTCTATTCCACCAATTGCTTTAACTGAATCATAAATCTGCCTTTGTGCTATTAGAGAAGCTTCATTTAAGTTTTCCACAATACATTCACGATTTATCGAAAAACCTCTTTCCAAACTGGCATTCCCATGAGAAAGAATGAGAATTAATCTGAGAAATGATACCAACTTTTGGTTGTCATCATTACTTGGAATAATACTCATCCATAATGTGTCTAGTCTATCATGTTGTTTTGAAAAAGCATTCATTTTTTTCAAAAAATCAGGTTGGTTACACACACTATTGAACTGGCGATCCACAAGGTCAGCTGCAACGCCAGTTATCCAATTGTTTGCTAGAAATATCTCCAAAGTAGACTTCAGTCGGGCGCTACGTGTTGACTTGAGCACAGCAACTCCAGGGTCCAAGAACGATATGGCCTTGGTTAGTTTGTATTTAAGAGGAGAACGCTCAAAAAGCTTTGCACATAGCTTCTGTAGACATGTCTTACAATCTTGTCTAAAGAGCAGAATTTCCTTTTCTGTTACACCTTTAGTTTTTCTAATGGCCTCTCTGGTTGCATATCCAAGATCTACATGCTTTGCATTTAAAAGGTTGGTTTCATTGAAAATGTCCAACTCAAGCAATGACCTAGCAGCATCCAGCTTATCGCTTTTTACAAATCTCTTCATTAGAGATTTCATAATAGACATTAAAGCCTCATTCAAGAAGGGTGCAAGAGGAGCATCTGATTGAAATTGAATGAGGAATGGTTCTATCTCGATTGCAACAGACTTAAAAAAAGCAAGTTTAGGTGCAAGTAGCTTGTCTTTCACAGAAGTCGAGATAATATGAAAGCTACGACAGTTGGGTGCTTTCTTTGCTGCAGTGGATTCATTTACATATGTGACTACATTGGGGAGAATAGTTTCCGCTCGCTCAGCAACTTCTATATTTTGCAACCACCTAACTGCACAGAACTTTTTAGGATAGAGTTCACTGCCACCATAATGTACATAATCTGCTCTACGCGCAGGAACATTTTTTAGTAAATTATACAAAGCCCGAAGAAATTCAACAAGCCCCCAATTGGTTGAATTTATTGCCGCTTTAAAAGCACAATGAAGACTATGGAGGCCACAACTTCCGATATCTAGCAATGTAGGACTATCTGGATCAGTAGTAGATTTTAGCTCTCGAATGAACTTTTGATTGACATTAGGTCCATCCATTGACACCTGTAACAACTTGACATTTTTCAATTCTAGAAGTGCATCTGAAAAAGCCTTTAACAGGTCAGCAGCTGTTGCATGGCCGAGGAAGGTCGATGTGAAGTAGCGTGTTGAGACTTCATTTGTTTTTAAATTCCAAAAGCGTACCATAATATCCATTTGACCCTTTTGGGCAACCTTGTTTAGAGACTCGTCAAATCCAATCACTATTTCTGGACACTTTAAGCACATCTTTACAAGGTCTTCATGAAAGTATGGGGCCAGACCATACAAGATTGTGTAACCAATTTTGGCCCTTCCTAATTGTATTTTGTTTGCAATTGTACTGTCTGGAAACATTGCTTTAAAGAGATTAACACTTTTTTCAGCTGCCCGCATTGAAGTGTGTGACATTATAGAATTCAAGCACCAAATAATTTCAGATTTTGTCACATCATCGTTCACAAGAAAGTTTCTCAGTCTTCCAGTTTCCTTAACAGCAACAGCTGTAGACACGATCTCAATCACATTCTGTAAAGAGAAAGAAAATATTATATACTAGCCTGCCTATTTATTTTACCTAATTTTGTAACAATATTGTAGAAGAAGCCTGGATAAATTGTTGTAGTTAAAAAGAATATAGCTATGATATGGCTGTATCCAAATAGTCTACCTATTTACTATACCCAACATTTTATATAAGGTTATTAAATAATTCTAATTTCCCTTCTCGTCATAATTGGTGAAAAGAAGCCATAATTGGTGAAAAGAAGCCATTTAAAATCTGTTGGTATCTCAAATAATTGTACTTTTAATTTTTAAATATTTAATTGAGGAGACATTGATAGATGGTGTTTACATAGTTTCTAAGATAAGTGGTAGGTAGCAGCACTGCGGGCCCAATGGCGTGGCCGTTTGAATAGTCTGATGCAGTCTTCGCTAACAAGAGCAAGAAAGGTCTAAAATTCAAGACTGCGACTTGGGACCCTTGGAGTATTCGGATACAGCCTATGAAACAGTAGGCTACCGGTTCCATAGTTAAATGTTGGCGGCACTTTTCTGAATGAGGCCTAGGTTAGCTTGCATATAACATAATTTGTCCTCCCCCAGCAGAAAATACACAAATAAATAAAACTTAGGCCTACCTCATTTTTTGATGACTCTGAAGATGGTGGTAGTAGTAATGGCGAGGTGGAATTCACAACTGCCTGGGCAGCAGTTGTAATGGTGGAATTTGAAGAATTTCCTTTTAAAAAAGCAGTCATTGAATAACTCTGCGTTTTATTCATTATGGCAGCTTGATGTTTTTTGCCCAGAGCGTGACTTGTCAGAGCACGTTTACCCATGTTGCTTAATATGAACTTTGAATTGCACAAATTACACACGGCAGAGTAGTTATCATCTTTTGCTGGCCTAACCCACTCAAACTTCGAATCTAATAGCCACGATTCATTGAAACACGTCTTTTTATATTTCGACATTGTCCGGATATTAATCTATATCAAATATCTTTATCACACACGCGCGCCTATATACTGAACAAAGGTATAACTTCTAAATCAACGGGTTTGACTTGAATGCCTCAGTTAAAAACCACGTGTACGAATTAGCGCGACCGGAACGGAAGGTACGGCAGCATGAACTAAGGAACATTATCACTTTAAAACTGCGTTGTTACGATTAGAAACGATGGAAATGGAACATCACTTCGGCAAACTGTTTTTTCAGTAAAGTTAACATTTTAACAAAAATCTAGTAAAAATAAAATAAAATTGTATTAGTTTTTACGTCCTTTTTTGAATTAAAACAATCGTTATTTGTTAAGTAATCCAGGAATAATGGTTTTAAAATTTGAATTAATATAATGTATTTTTCAATACTTGCGCATGCGTAAGATGTATTAAACGAGTTGTTATTCCAGCACTTGCTCATGCGTATGACAACTTGAATATCTAGTTTTAGATTCTCCTATGTTCGTACTGAGTGACGTCATCAAATTATCAAGGTCAAGAACCACCCCTACATCTCTCTCGCTCACACATCAGTTCTGCGCCCGTAAAGTTACACTCACTCTTTGTTCAGTTCCGACTTCAGTCTATTATTAGACGGGCTTATGGGATGGCCTAACAAGTACAGTCCAGCTTGCTACAAAATATAACTTTGTAGGAATATTTGCGCCAATACAGTAAACTACTCATGTTTTAGAACACCGTTTATTGGCATTTACATTTTGTCTCTCTTGCAGTCTATAAATTCCCTGACCTGTCAATAATTTTAAGCTAATTCCCTGACTTTTCCCGGTTTTCCCTGACCTCACAAAATTCCCTGACTTTTCCCGGTTTTCCCGGTTTTCCCTGTCTGTAGCCACCCTGGGTTTGTACGCCTAGGCCTATGTACTAATTACGATAATGTGTTGGGGATGAGGAAGGTTGAATTTAGAGAAATTGCACCCGTGAGAGTGGAAAATTCTTTAGGAAAAACCGCCCTTAGTGCAACCAACTGGTATCGAACACCAATCTCCCTGTCATCGGCAGTCTAATCTATTGCTAGAGTTACGCGTTAGACCGTGCGGCCACCGAAACTCGTTCGATGAGGTTTCTGGTGTTAACGCACTTAAAAGAAACTAATCTTAAGTATAAACGTTGACATTTGGGATGTATATATCTCGATTACATTATAGTTCCATTTATCAGTTGACATTATCTTACAGATATAATAAATTGAAAACTTTCCGGAAAAAATATAGGGAAAATTTTTCAAAGGAAAAATTTCCGTTTCACATCTCTAGTTTGCAGACGTTCATAAGTCCCATGTTATTTAAGAAGTGGTATGTTATTTCAAAATATAATTCACGACAAAATGGAGTAAAAAGGTATCAATAGGCTTAAACCTTACCTTTAATGTATGATAGTAAAAAAAATTAATACAAATGTAGGATTAGCTTATTTTTAACGCAAAATGTTGCAGTTATGAGATGAAGGTAAAGGCTTAAAAATATATATAAAAAAAACTATATTTTTTATAATGTTTACAATATAAAATTTTATAATTGAGTGGTTTTGTAGCTTCAAAACTGCCATTCCCATAAAAAAAAAACACAGTGTGAGGATAATTTTCCCTTCAAGTAGGAGGGCGACAAAAAAAACCATGTGTTAGAAACCTTGGACTTAAAAAAGAGGGTTAAATGTTCGTATAATAAGCCTCCAGAAAATAAACCTATCCAAGCAAACCCACCTGACAGTTTACTCAAGACCACCCCCAAAGCACCCTTTCCAACGAACTATACTTTTTTTTTATTACGAGGCTGTGATGAATCCATTGTCTCCCAGACCTTATCAGATGACAGTCGAATGGGTCAACGCGCCATCTTTACAACCCAAACAGCTTCTCTACCTCGCTGATACGAGATTAACATCGGGACATCCCGAGTCCGGAAAGATGACTCTCTGCGAGGCACTTGTTGGGTCAGGAGGACCACTCCTGAAGTGGCAATCTTCGTGTGACAAAAGAAGGACTGCTACCAGGTGCCGATGAGCTCACAGATAACGGACTATAAGAGACACGTTGAAAGCCACCCAGACCGGGAAGAAAAGGTAGACCTTTGGTTGGCCTTTCAAAGAAAAGTCGTCTTATTTGGATGTAGCATTGTGATAGGGTAAAGTAGTGTATCAGAGCTACCAAAGTAATTAAAAATGGTACTATCTGTTTGATTATATCTTGGTTTGACTCGTGATTGGAATACTCGTATAGGGAGGGCTGCCACTTTTCTATTACGCAATATAAGATGTGTTTTCCAGAAGAAATTCGCATTTTTTCCAGGAAACTTAAGAATGAAATGTGAATGAGAGAGGAATGAAATTTCAAACGTCATAAGTCATAACAATAATTCTCGTGAAGTCATGTATGTAGTTGGTGTTTAAAACAGGACGATTCGAGTTTGATGGGGAAATATTTGTAGCCCTCAAATAATCAGGTTATTCAAAGGAAGAGGCGCTAAGACATTTTTCCGAATCAGCGTGCTTATTTATTTAGTTCGAATTTTCTTTTATGTAAAGATACATAAATTAAAAAATACAGTTAATCTCCCACATTAGTAGCTATTATATATATATATATATATTTATTTATAAGCAAAATTCCCACTTCTGTCCACACAAATTCCCTTTATTTTCTCAGTTCTTCCTTTGGCAAACCCTAGAATTTAAGAAGTTTATAAGTTCAAATTTTATAGCAGCATACAACCTACAAACTAACTGAACTTATGGCAATACGCCTAGCAGTAGCAGTCCATGAATACTTTTTTATCTGCACCGCGTCTTACTACCCGGGTATTTCACATTTTTAACTACACTAAAGGTATAGAAATGTTTAAGGTAGTATTTTAGAGGAATTGTTACTGTATTTGCTTTTCCATTAAAAATAACTCATTACCTGGGATTAAAAACCTAATCAGCCATACCAAATGTGACTAACACCTTTGTCTTTGTGACCACAAATGCGGGTAATAATGTGAGCAAAGCTATATTTTGTTTATGTTATAATTATGTATTTGTCTCAGACCCCTCTTAAAAACTTTTAAATAAAAGGCATCTACACCATTCTGATGATTAAAATGCGTATATTTGTTAATGTTTGCAAACATGATGGTATAGTTAACATGCATTGAAAAATAAACAAAGCTACCATTTCAAACACGCTAGAAATAAAATAGAAAATATTTTATTATTATATTAGATGTATACTGTATAACTTTACCTGTCATCCCTAGGCGTGTAAAGTGTTTTTTTTTAATATGGTTTTGTTCGAGCTAACCCTCTAAAAGCGAGAAATTACATCTTTTAGGAACCCAATTTTGGTGTCAGAAATGTCAACATTGCTTTTTTGTGATTTTTTGTTTGTTTGGGAAAGTATGAAATTCGAGTTTTAAGTGAAAAAAGGTTCTATATTTAGTTTCTATTAGGCCAAGGCGTTTATAAGTAAGAATAAAAGCTAAAAATATTTGCACAAAATATAGGATTATTTTAATTAAATGGTAGAATATGAAATAAAATATTTTATGAATAATACACGTTATCTATCATTTTATCTTGCAGAGTAACTCAAAACGTATATATAGACATTAATAATTTAAAAAAATGTCTGAATAAAGCATTTTTATTTGGTCTGATGGAATAAGAAATATAATTTATAACATTATTTATTATTAAATGCTTTTTAATTTTTAGGACTCTTGTATAGCCAAGTTCATAAGTTACGTTTTATGGAAGCGGTTAGATGAGTCTACCTTTTATTTGGGTAACTGTTCCAAACGCTTTTATTTAATTAAGGTTGTTTTCACCAAACCATCGACCTGTAAAATTACCTGGTTTGTTGTTTAGTAACACTCAGAGAAAGTAATAGAAAAGACATAGAAAGTTTCCGTTTGGGCCTTCGTAAATCCGTCGAGTGTCCAATCTACTGTAGGTAAAACCATTACGACTAATTCACGGTGGTTAAAATGGTTTTTATATCACAAGTATCTGCTTGAGTTTAGGATAAGATAAAGTCGAGGACTATTTTTGAAATAAGTCGTTTTGATTTATCCCTTTACGATTTTATTTTTAGATTATTTGAAATTTTTTTGTTGAATAAAGAAGGGAAAGTTTTTACCGATTTTCAAGGACGTCAAACTTAAATAGTGTAAACTAATAGCATGGATCGTAAGCACATCAAGAATAAGTAAAAATACTAACCAAATTTAAAACAAAATGTAAGTTACTAACCAAGTCATGGGGATGGTTAAGGTGGGAGTGTAGAGAACATGAGTTTAGAGCGGTAATTTTGCGGTTTTTACATAAAATATGTTTTAGCCAAGATGTCAACATATTTCTCCAGTAAAAATATAGTTTTTTTTCTTCACATTATGACCTCAACATTTGTTGAATATCTATCAAGGTTGTCCTGGAATTTATTGCTAACATTTTCTCTTCATTTATGAATTTTTTCATCCAATGCTCATGACATATTCAAGAACTATTGGTATCAGCATGTGAAGAAAATTAAACTCTATGTTTCTACTGGAGCAATATTTTATTTATTTAGGAAAAAAAAGGTCTTACTTTAAAAATTGTTAAAATACTGTCTTTAACTCACGTTCCCTACATACCCACCTTAAGGGAAAAGGCTTTGGTAAGAAACTTTATCTAGGAAATACTAGTCACGTTTTTTACTTAGGCAAACTTTGAGAAGAATTTTAGGTAATTGATTGCCAGTTAGAAGAAAACTTTTATTTCGCCTAGGTCTTCAAGCTGCAGAACGAGCAATTCTCCACTCTACGATTTACCAAAGTCCCACACTCTCCAAATGAATATTAAAACTCTTGAGGAATTATATATATATATATATATATACACTAGTTTTTAAGTCTATAAACAACAGGTTGATTATAATACTAACCAACCTAACAAAGCCTAATCTTCAATTGTTAAGTGCATGAAAGGTTTTGTTTGTAAAATAAAAGTAGATTTCTGTCAGTTACTATGCAAGAATGATAATTTTATTTTTATTAAATAATTTAAAAATAATAAAATCTAAAATACTACTTTGTTAGATTCTGTCACGTGGTATACACCCTGTAAACTATAAGTATGCAAAGTTTCTGCGTTCTAGGTCCTCTAAGGACTTCTGGTATGGAAAGACACACCATTCGGAAATTATCTATATAGATAGATATAAAATGAGGTATGCATACCATCTTCGGAAGAATTAAGTTACTGAAACTATTAAACAGGTAATGTCACAAGATAATCACAGTTTGTAAATATTATAGCCTACTATGGGAAATCCATTTTCAAAAAGCCTGCCTGGGACCATTGGTTTAGTACTTAAATACTCTTACCGCATGTCCATCACAGAATCTGCCTTAAAATATGAGTGAAGTATTGTTTTTAGCACGGGATGACTGACTCATGGAAAGCTCAGTGGTAAGAGCTTTGGCGTACTAAATCAAAGGCCCCGGGTTCGATCCCCGTGTCCAGATGTCATTTTTCAAGTTAAAGAATATGATATTTAGATAAGGATATAACCGTAATTAACAAATATAATAGCTTTGCTATTTAATCCATAGTTATTATTAGCTAAATATAGATATATGTAACTGTGTGTGTCGAATCAGTCAGGTATTATGACAAATATTATTGTTATTATTTTCTTTTCTCTCGTGGCTTGCCCCATGAAAATAAAATGAGTTTGTGGCGAGGTGTGTTCACATTGACGGTGACAAGTTAACGACCATGACGTGTGGACGTATAACATCTGGGTGATATATGCTGTTCACACGTGTCGGAAGCAGCTCTTAACAATTCTGTCAACGTTAAGAGCAGCTTCGGTAGGGATATGGTTTGGAAACGAAATTAATAATAAAACAAGCCTGCATCAAGAATACATAGTTTAAAAGGGTCGGATACAGGCGTAGGGGAGATGTGTTCGATCCCAGGGGGTTGTTAGAATAAATGGAATATTTGTGTGTTGTCTTGGCTGATATATAGTTATTACAATTCCTAGCGCTAAGGTTGGATGTTTAGTAATAGATATAGCCATAAGCCTAGGTACGTTAGTTTAGGTTCAGGTGTAGCCCAATTATTTTTTTATGGCTAGACATATCTGACAGCTATAAAAAATTACTAAATATACTTTTACGTATTCATACGTCCAGTCATGTGATCTTCAGCGGTCGCTTTTGATATTATGTTATCAATAACTATAAAATAAAACTAATAATATAGTCAAATATTATCAATGTAGACAGCAAAAAATATATTAATATTTTGTAAAAGACGCTTCAAATTTCCATTCGTAATAAAATTAAGGTACGGTTAGTTTTGTTTATCACAATGTTAACATTATAATTAAAACAAATACAACGCTTTAGTGTCAGTAAAGTGAAATTTTATAGACAACTCAAAGAAACATGACAAGGATGTAAAATGAAAAAGAAAATGTACCAGTGCTATCCTGTCAGGCCAAACTCCGCTACAACACAGGTTATCACACTGTGGGCCGTGAAAAAGATCCTGTAGGGGGTGAGGGCGGCCTTGCAAACATTAATAAGCGTGAGTAAATTAACTATTTATAAGAGAGCTATTGAATCATAATACTCTACAAACTTTTATTACATATTATTTGTTTAATTTATTGCGTAAATAAACGTCATTTGGAGGTATAGCACAAAATCAATTTTAATAGTCATTCGTAAAATTAGCCATGATGGCTCCAATGGCTATCTGTGAATATATATTATGTATATATTATATAAGGTTTGTAAACTATACACATGTGACTTATAATATTTAATTTAACTGCATGTATGAAGTTTTTGGAAAAATTTATGTTCATTATTTATATATCTCATTTGATATTAAATCTGCTAAAAAAAACCTTCACTAAAGTAACAAAAAACTAAACTCCCCGGGGTCGTTAATAAGTCTCTCCTATAAAAAGAGAGGTCACAAATAAAAAAAAGTTTATGGACCTGTGAAGTGTAACCCACAGCTGTGGTCACTGGGTCTAAGGCGTCACTCTCACAATATAGTGGATTGCCAGCTAAAGTGAGATCGGAGTTCAAATTCCAGTCAAGTGTATTGTGGGTTTTTTTTTGCATCAAAGTTTTCCACCATTACCCAATGAAATTACGGGAACACTTCTTCTAAAATTCTACCGTCTTCTTCCTTATCTCATTAATGTAAATATGGTAGTAACCCTTACGGGTGGTAGGACACGGTTCTCAGAAAAATATATATGTATGTATGTGTGTGTGGGGGAAGGGGGTGAGATAAGAGGCTGTGCTTACAGTATTTTCAAGGTAGCTTTGACCTTTAATGACCGTTGAAAATTTTTAAGATCACAGCTTAGGGGGCGGCCAGACTGAGCGAGCGAGAGACTAAAATATAAAATAGAACACATTGGTTGTAATGAGAGGTGGCCAGACTGGAGCGCGCACGTTTGAAAGATAGAACTGGTTCTATTTTTCAAGCGCGCGCGCTTGGCCCGGTACAGTCTAGTTTACAGGCGCTATGCAATATTATTGTATGCTGGTTCATTGAGTGCTAGGAAAACTTCTCATTTTGACATTTTTATTAATTATCGATAGGTTTAGTACACTTGCTACTAACGGCCTAATTTAATTGGTAAGATCATAAACCATACCTATATATTCATATAACTGATATGTTAAAATACTTCTATATTATCAAAGTAGGCCTTTACAAATAAGAATCACCATTAGCGTGGAGAGAGGATGAGAAAACAACAATAAGTCATTTGTCAAAAACCACCCTCAGTTCACTGAGCCAATATTCGGAGCCTCCTCGTCAACAACTAACGAGAGCTATCTGCTAATCACGCACTCGCATCGCCAGTCTCGCCATCCAGTCGCTTGCGCGCTCGCTCGCTCACACGCTTGTCAGTCTGGCCGAACCCTTAGTATTAATGCGCCGGCCAGATATATTTTATCACCCTGACAAGTGATGAAGATGTGCTTCACTTGTCAGAGAAGCAAACCCGTAAAGCAAGTTTGCGTGGCGGATGAATATATGACTTTTTCTTTGAGCTCTGCATCTTACTACCCGTCCAGGCGATTCTCATGTGAGGATTGGGACTGAGGAAAGTAGAAGTTTAGTGGAAATGTACACGCATTCGAGTGAAAAGAGAGAGATATATAGAAAGGAGACATTTATTTTTATAAAAAACACCCTCAGTACACTCGGCCGGGATTCAAGCCTCAACCTCCTTGTCAACGTCAAACCAGACAAGATGACGGTGAGGACTTTGTTGGCTTGCTCACCTATGGGGGAAATACGAAACTGTTTTTAATAGCTCTAGCCGTCAGAAAAGGATCAGATTTCTTTTTTTTTTAAGGTGACCTGGTGGTCTAGGGGTAAGGTGTCAGACCTCGGTCCCGGCACATATTTATCTGATTACCAAACCCTTCCTTCACCTCTGACTAGACGTGTGTTAATCACAACTTGTGAATGTGAGGAAAGCCAGGCCTCCACCGTGGTTCGGATTCCACGTTAAACTGTAGGTCCTCCATTTCATCTCACAATCACCCTACCATTGCACATTAGCGTAAGTGCGTATAACCCGGACGGGTAGTAAGAAGCAGTGCTAATAATAATACTTCCTTTTTTTTATCGTGTCTTAGTAACCTACAGCGATACGCATACTACACTAGTGAGATAAGGTTGAGGAAGGCAGAATTTTAGAGTAAATGTACCCAAATTTGCGTGGAGTGAAAATGGGAAAACATTGAGGAAAAAATCTTCTAGTACACCCAGCCAAGATTCGAACTTTGACATCTCCATCACCGGTAAACCAGGTTTTATGGGCTTGACATTGAGACCACGTGCCCACCGGTACGGGTAAATTCTACCTGGAATTTATATATACATCCTTGAATGATTTAGACTAGACATTAAGTGCTTGGGTTTTTTTTTGTGGGGAGAAGGTGGGGAGAGGGTGGGGCGAGGGTGGGGCGAGGCCTTAAGGGTAAGGTAGGTATGGAAGAAGAGGTTAAATTAAACTTAATAAGGTATTTATGAATAAATTAAAGCTTTTACATAAGTAAATGGGTTCAATGATGAGTGCAAGAATTACTATCATAAATAAAGTGACCGTTCATTTAGGCAATTATTATATCAATTAATTACATTTATATAAGGCATACAAAATAATGATTTCTTAAGATTCTAGTAAATATAATTTTGAAATTACAACCTAAAATGTGTTAAATTAAAACAGGGTACATATGACATTTGGCATAGTAATGTAGTCTACCATAACTGAGCGGTCAGCCTAAAGGGTGTATTGCATTAAAAAAAAGAGGTGACTAAAATAACTCACAGACGTTTACCCTCTAAAATCACAACCCCACCCCAAAACAAAAAAAGAATCAAGCCATAATCTATATATAATAAGGGCAATCTCGAACACACACGAAACTCTAAAGTAGCTCATCACATCTGTTGCTCTAAAAACCTTCACAAAGGTTGTCCCTTTCCCCTTCTCCTCCTTTTTCTAAAAAAGAAATAATAATAATGTTGCATCCCTTCTCATTCAGTATCTACCATGCGCGAAAAAAAAAATGTATAAAAACATTTTAAAGAGAAGTGAGACGTGAAATTTTGTCTGGTACATACACCTAGAGTTAGACGCTAGGCACGTCCGACTGTTCGCGGGTGAGAGAAGGACGGGCGAAGGGCTAGCGTAGTAATATTCCGCCATCTGTCACCACTCTGACAGTACTCATCCCTCATCCTTCCCCTCAACCTCCTTTGCCCCCTCTTGTTTCCACACTTCTAGTCCTTACCTCTCTTATCTCTTCCATACCTCTCTATCCAACACCAATTTTCTACTAGTTTTTTTTTAATAAAAAAAGCTATTCCTCTCTTATTTTTCCCTTCGATTCATATTTCTAGCTTTCCTTCGCTGTTTTTATTCCTGTCAATATATCTCACTTTTATTTTTATCCTTTTCTTACTTCATTCTTTTTATTTTTAATACCTTTCTCGGCCCGCCTCTCTATCCACCATTTTTTGTCTTCGCCCATGGTTGTCTCCGTCGTCCTTTATTATCGTTTCTCTCCCTCCCGTTTTTCTAATCCTAACCCGATTATCTACTAAAAATTTTACTTTATCAAATTCACAAAGTATTTTAATAATGAAAATCGTCAACCTCAAAATTATAATGGATCTTAGAGTTTTTATATGCCACCGAACTCATAAAGGTGGGACTTAAAATTAACTCTAAGTTTTGTATGTCTGTCTGTCTCTCTGTCTGTACATGGGGTACCAACCAAACTGTCTGATTTAGTTCAAACTTTATAATTAAACAATGAGATAAAATCGTGATTTTAATTCAAGTTCCAAAATCAAGGGTTAAATTATTTTTAAAAATTAAAAAAAAAAAAATATATCACTAAACCAATTTTGTCCAAACGAATTTATGGGAATTTATTTACATGATAGATAATGTATATTGAACAATTTTTGAAAATTTAAAATTGTGCAAAAATGCGTCTCACAATTTGTCTTTCATCGGGGGATCGTTTTACACGATGAGTAACAATGCATATGTGTCAGTCGGAGAAAAATTAATTTTTGAATATTTTGTTTCAAATTTTAAACGAAAAAGTATGCACCATTATGCCATGAATTTTTTTAAAAAACTATTCGTGCCTTCTCTTTCTCTTCGATTCATATTTTTTAGATTTACGTCACTGTTTTTATTCTTATCATGCTGTCTTTTATTTTTTATCCTTCTTCAGGATCATTTCAGTGAAACTGACCAATCATTTCCTCTCTCTTTTTTTTAAATACATATCTCGCCTTTTCCTCCCAGTTTTTTTTATCCCCTACTATCGTCCTTTTCCCAAAGTCTCCGTTGCGTTACCCCTCCCTCTCCTCCCCCTCAGATCCAAAACTCCATCACGCCTCGTACTTTGGAATCAAGAGGGTGTGGAAAGGGGATGTTCAAGCACACTCGTGCTAATTAAGACTTTGCATGCATGTAGCTCCTCTACCCCTGGTGAACTGTTTCTCAAATTTCGACTTTCAAAATGTTATCAACCTTGACTATATGGGTATGAATATATTTATTTGAAAAAGTTTTATAAATGAGATGTAACAAAAGATAAATTTAAATCATAAAAATTAAAATTAGTTATCTAAAAACAAAATCTAATTTGCTTCTTACTACTAGTCCAAGCTGTCCACATATTTAACCTAAATAGGTAAAGGATAAGCATAATTTAGAGGAAATGTATCCACCTTTGTATGAAAATATAAGGGAAACAATTTAGGGAAATACATTTTAGTAAACCCGTCTGAGATTTGAACCTCGATCTACTTGTCATCGGCAAGCCAGACTAGACGAGCTTGACATTTCTTCCACGTACCCACCGATAAGGGTCGCATCCCTAATTCTACTATATATAATAAATAAATATCATAAACATTCAAAAAATTTGCAACAGTCATGGAAGCTGGTCGTTCAGTAGTTTATTATTTTATTATTTTATTGTTTTAGCACCGCGTCTTACTATACGTTTGGGCTGTACGCACATGTACATTTTCCACTAATATGTTAGGGATGAGTAAGTTAAATTTAAATTAAGTGTACCCGGATTTGCGTGGAAGGGTGAAGGGGAAAACCTATAGGAAAAAATACCCTCAGTTGTCCTGACCGAGATTTGAGCCCCTATTTCCCCTTGATCAACAGTCGAGTGCGATAGTGACGCTCTAGAACATTCAACTGACAAAGTGGGTTCAGTACTTTATTAATTGTATGTATTTCTTAAGAGCTATTATACTTAACACAGTTAGTTTAGTGTAACGATAGGAAGGCAATGTTTTAGAATAAGTGCATATGGAAAATACATGGATAAATAACATGTTGAGCCCTCCTTCCCCCATTGCACCCGATATAGGTTCAAATCTCTAACTCCCTATCACCAGCAAACTAGTCTAGTGCTATACTGACGCCTTAGACCATGTGACCACCATGGCAAGGAACAAGCCAAGCCCCAATAAACTCCAAGTTAGTCTAGTCTGATTTACCAGTAATGGGGAGGTTGGGTTTCGAATCCTCAACCGGGTGTAGTAAGGGTAGTCTTACTAGATGTTTTCCTACTCTTCTACGCACAAATACGGGTACATTACCCCTAAAATCATTTCTTCCTCATCTCTACCCAGCTAGTGTAAATATGTGGATGTCCTGGAAGGGCAGTAACCCGCGGTGAACAACATAGAAGTGTTTCGTTCAATTTTATACATGACGTGGTACATGACGAGCTCTTTGATGTACTCTTGAGAATGACTGTATTCCGCCAGGGGGTAGGGGGGTGTTAGATAAGGGTTGAAGTGGCTGTTAGTCAGTGCTGGCACTAGAACGTACCACTGAAAAGAGTTATATGAGCTACTTACTCTTACACATGAGAACACCCCGCTCCCCTCCCCCTTAAATCCACATCGCTCAACCAAATGAGGGGTGGATCGAGAGGGGTGAGAAAGGAACAACGGCACATCAACGCGCGCTCCACCCTCCGTCGTACAGTATGTGGAGGATCTCAAGGGCACTCTTGCTAATTAACACCCTTGATGCATCTCTCACCCTCTTTTGCTTGCAACGGATTTTTTAACGTTTCGAAATCTTATAGAAGGGTAGTCATGTCCTCGTATCACTTGCTATTGATATTAAAAAATAAAGCTGCAAAAGGTTTTTTAATGGCGAACTAATTTACAGGAATAAATGAGAATATTATATAAATAATTGTTTAAACTGACACAGATTTGTTAGTAGCAGTTTATTATATTGTAACAAAATCTAATTCAATTAATAATGTATGTTGTTTACTTATTCCTTAAATTATTTAGAATATCTAAACTTATGTATTGAAAACTACCACTGTCATTATTCGAGTTTTTTTAACGTAGACAGGTAAGATAGATCATATTAATAAATGTAATTTTTAAACTTTGAGTTATTTATGATAGCTTAGATATTGAATCCAGTATGGCCCCTGTTCCACTGATTAAGTATCCGCGGTTTTAATTATCTGCGGTTTACCACTGCACAATTTTATTTATTTTTAATTAAAGAAAAACATTGTTTATAACTTTCAAAACGCGCGCCAAGCGAGAACTGGCTGTACTATCAACAGAATAAACGCGCCTGCTAAGTACAGTACATTACTTGAATCATCATCATCATCATCATCATCATCAGTGGTTGTCGCAACAAGAAGGATAATAGTAAGCAGGCCTTCACTTTAATGTAGAGTATACGTTATTATGTACTTTATTTAATGTTGGTAATATTTTACTGTGAATAATTTATCAATTTAACTTAACCGTATTTATGTATTTTACATGAATACCACGCTATACAGGTGTTCGGAAATTCAACGCCCAAACTGCACATATAGTTTGTTTGAACTAAATGGAAGACAAAATCCGTATACCCTTACATTTGGCAGAGTAAGCTAATACCCTTTAATTGTGTTCAAAGATTCGGCAAACAGCACCGGAAGAGCAAAGCTGTTCAAGCATGCGTGTACAACAGGTTGCATAGGATTTAGACGCGAGAAAATGTACATCTCGACATCTTGGAGCACGGCAGCAGAACATCCACAATTAATAGTAAACAACACAACATACCATCTAGAAATGGGAATAAGTTTTGAGGGTTATCATTAATGGTACATCACGGCAAGTGATCGAACTTACCACCCCTGACTTCGCTGCAGAGCCTAAATCTACGAGAAGTTACTGACGCACCCGTTTGAAGATATTTGGGATAGCTTGCACATTTCCCGCTGCAATTGCGAGTCTTACTACCAAATGATCCTCACTAACAAATGAGGTATCATGCCATTACTACATGTAAATGCTTGCCGCTACTATATGTGAAGTGCCGCGCACCTAATTCCTATGTAACTTGTTGTACACGCATGCTTGCACAGCTTTGCTCTCCCGGCGCTGTACGCCTACAATTTTAATACAATGTAATGGTATTAGCTTACTTTGCCGAATGTAAGTGTATAGGCATTGTGTCTTCCTTTTGTTTTAAACAAACTACTGTATATGTGCAGTTTGAGCTTTGAGTTTCCGAACACTCTGTATAATAGTTATGTATTATCCGTGGTTTCACGTAACCGCGGTAGATCTAGGAACGTATTACCCACGGATATGGGGGTCCTGTGTTTATGAAATAGCGCGTCACTACTATGATTATCTCTAGAAAACAAATAAGATAATACAAATAATAAATGTGTTATGAATATCACAGATTTATTTAGATTATCGTAGATATTTAAAACATTCGTTTACCACAACTTTAAATTAATGCAGTATTGTGACATAGTATTTGTGACCAGTGTTGAATCCAATGAGGTAAGGGAAGCCAGTGATTGGGGCAATCGTCCTACACCCAACCACGCATTCTAATTAATCAAAAATATTGAATTCAAATTACAATTTTGTTCATCAAAATTGTGTTTTTACTCACAAGTCATCTTTTTAAGATTATTTTTATAAACTGGAAATTATTAATTAAACTTCTAGTTGGTTAAAATTATTATATTTATACTTGAAAACCAATCATCCCCAACAACAACCCTTGGACCCGCCCTTGTTCGTGACAACATATTAATCAATAGGATTTTTAAAGAATTAGTAATATAATTCAGTTTGCATTTAGTGCGGATTGTGTGTTGTTCACAAATCTCTTTCAAATATACGTTAAATAATAATTCCTGGATAAGGGAATCGAACCCTAACCTTCGATTAAGCACATAATAGTCTACCACTGAGCTATCCGGATTTTCCATAGTTATTATGCAATCGAGGGAGGAAGAGAGGTGTAGAAAATACATACTTTTAGTCAAAATTGATTAGAAAACCTTATATTATACTTTATGTCTAGAATAACAGTTAAATCCAGTTCGCATAGTTTGATGTATGAAGTAGTTCTAGTAGCTTTATACATTTCAAATATATGGCTAATTCCCTAAGACAATAACGTCACTGTAGATGACGATCTCACATGCCCATTGTATACTCTTGCCTTAAAATAATGAATGATGGATAACTTTAGTGACGGGACGGACTTGAGATAGCTCAGTGGTGGATCACTAGAGAACTAAGTAAAAGGTTCCAGCTTTGATCCCCGTAGTCAAATGTCATTTCTCGACATAGATCTTTGACCAATCTAATTAGATTTTAAAATGTCCTAAAAAGTAATTCGAAATAAGAGCGATCCCACTAGACATTTTAAACTTTCAGGGCGGTATGCAAGAACATTAGTGAATGATTAGTGGACCGATAGTGTGGTTCCAAGCACATCACTCCGCTTTTTAACCTATGAAGACGCAAGCAAACCCAAGCCAGTGTTTACTTAGCATCTACTTAGTCAAGTTCTTGCATACGTCCCTCAGCTATGTGTGTCTAATTAGTAAGTTTTGGTCCTAGTGTTAGCAATCAACCACTTTAACTATGATTGGATCTTCATAGAAAGATCCATTTATGACACAGTTCAAATAGTTTCTAGCTATTGTAGCCACTTAAAATTTATTTTGTTTTTTAATTGGCTTTTAAGCTATCATGAAAATACTAGAATTTAATTTTATATATATTAAATTAAATTAAATTCTAGGGATATATATATATTTTATTTTCAAAACAACGAGACTGAGTGGTCGACAACGAGTTCTAGAGCGCCTTAGTTCTAATCCTCGTGATACTCGCTATTTGTATACGGTTCCATCCGAGTATCCGGTAAGTAAATATTTAAGAGTTATAACTGGGTGTGTACATTATTAGATAATGGCTCAAGTTATTAGTTTGTCGATCGTGTTCCTAATTTAATAACGGGATTAAGAGTTAATTTGAAAAATATATATCCAAAAAAACCTAATCGATGTAGTCGGTTTCTATCAAACTCCTGCAAAGTTCGACTTATTAGCCGCTCGCCCAATCCAGTTGGCTAAAAGAGTGTTTTAAATGTAAAATAGCTTTACATAAAGAATTATTCATATCTCCAGGTAAAAATATATATATATACAGGTTGTGGGGGATAACTAGACAGGTATTTACACATCATGAACTTGGGGTCGGAGACGCCAAACGGTGGCGCTACGAGACGTCAAAGTTGGCGCTGTATGTACCTGGAGGGTAGACAACACATGCAGCACGCCATGCCAACCAACACAGGCATCCCCACCACTCCCTCCCCTGACACACACAAGGGACGGTAGGGTCTACCTGTTGTCAGGCAATTCAATGCTTGTTACTATTCATAATGTACTCCACACTAAGCCTTAATATGTGCTGAAGATTGATGTGTTGCCTACCCTCCAGGTACATACAGCGCCAAAGGTATTTACACATCATGAACTTGGGGTCGGAGACGCCAAACGGTGGCGCTACGAGACGTCAAAGTTGGCGCTGTATGTACCTGGAGGGTAGACAACACATGCAGCACGCCATGCCAACCAACACAGGCATCCCCACCACTCCCTCCCCTGACACACACAAGGGACGGTAGGGTCTACCTGTTGTCAGGCAATTCAATGCTTGTTACTATTCATAATGTACTCCACACTAAGCCTTAATATGTGCTGAAGATTGATGTGTTGCCTACCCTCCAGGTACATACAGCGCCATATTTGACGTCTCGTAGCGCCGCCGTTTGACGTCACTGACCCCAAGTTCATGACGTGGAAATGTTGGTCTTGTTACCCCATACAACCTGTAAACTATTATACCTGGAGATCTGAATAGCCCTGTATAGTACACCCTGGTAAGCAAACAAATGTTTAAAAATTAAAAACCTTTTTTTGCTGTCAACAATAATTATTACATTTGACTACATTATTAGTAATATTGTATAAGTAACAGTTACAGATCTCATGACTTGAGGTATGTAAATAACAAATAAGTTTTAGTAGCTTTTGTAGATGTCAAATACTTATATTTTTATGCACCGTTCGGGCTATCCGCAAATTTATAATCGTAATCGGTTAGGGACGAAGAAGGTAAGATTCCATGGAAATGTTCATTCGTTTGCGTGGAGAGTGGGAAGCCATTTAGGAGAACATCCTCATCACTACAACCAAATGAGACTCAAGTCCCATTAAAACCCAGCATAGGCAATCCAGTGTGTTGCGAGAATAACGCCTGAGACCTTGCTACCACCGAAGTGGGTGACATGTTTCACCTACCAAAATATTACTTATGCTTTATCCTCGTTTATCACGATATGTATTTATATTTTTTCAATATTAAGTTTAGAAACTAGGTTACCAACAAACACACAAAACGCACTCACTTAATTTCAAGCACGCACGCGTTACAAGCGTAGCACACAAACAAGAAACAAACACACACGCATAACGACACAATAACGATAACGTCCATGCACATGCATACGTAGAATATTGTCCAGTCCAAGGAGTGGATTAATCCCCTCCATGCGACGGTTCTTGTTATTGAAAAACAAAAGTCTTTTCAAAATTACTTCAAATAAATTGTTGTTAAACATGGTTTTACTTTCTCAACCCCTCGGAGAGAGAAGAATTGTGATCCCAAAAAAAATCAAACTCAATATTTTAACAAATGTTGACGTTTCATGACCCCCTGAAACCGAAACAGTAGTTTTCGCAATGCCGTCTGTCTGTCTGTCTGTCTGTACCTCGGGCTAAAGCCGAAACTATTTTACACATCGGGCTAAAACTTGGTATTTAGTGTTTTCATAGGGTCTCTTCGAAGGGTTTTTGGAATATTTAACCCTAAAATTAAGGGTAGTTTATTGAAGGGCAAAAAGAGAAAAAATTATTTTTCTTGAAATGCGCTTTTTGATTAACCTTTGTATCCAATGTTTAACATTAAAAACAAAATGGCAGTTTTCTCATGAAAATAACTTTAAGGGTATTTTATATAAGCAGAAAATTTCAATTTTGATCATATCATATCATTAGATTTACTAAATAATATATAGTTATAAAGTTGCAGTAATATTTAAAATAACCATATTTTATTTAAAATATATTTTTAAATGACCAATAATAGTTTCTGAGCTATAAACAAACATATATATATATGGAGCACTTTAAAAGTGAAATTTATCGTTATACTCTTTGATGGTTTCTTTAACACTGTGTATTATTTCGTTTTCCAAACCTTACGAGTTTTTAGCAAATGTCTCTATTTTAAGATAGATACACCACATCATTTAATTTTTAATGTGACTAAGCAAGAAGCATTTTAGTAAATGTCGTCTACGAAACAAAGTCGATACAGATAAGGAAGAAATATTATAGACGAAATAAATCCCCGCATCAGTGGGCACGTGGACAAAGGTGTCAGTATCGTCTTGTCTTACCAGTGACGGGGAGATCGGGATTCGAATCCTTTGTCAGGTGTAAAGAAGTTGATTTTCCTAAAGGGTTTCCCACTCTCACTCTACTCAAAAGAGGGTGCACCACCTCTAAAACTCTACCTTCCTGCCCTTTACCCCATCAATATAGCCCATACTAGTAGTACAACGCGGGGCACAAACATATTATTATCATAATCATTATTCTTGGTATTTAACGTCCATTTTTTATGGACGACCAATATCAGCAAACGATTTATAAACAAACTTAAATCTAGAGCTAACTAAAATACCCAGTGCTTCCAGCCTACAATGTATAGTTTTACCCATGATAAACTTTTCAGTCGTTAGACAAATCCAAGTCGTGACCCTTGGATTACAAAACGAACTAATGAATGAACAAAGGTTTTCAAAAATAGCCTGTGAAGACATATTTCTGTTATCAAACTTTTTGTGTACCACATATTACTATACCGCAAGGATCAATATAAAATACAAACATATATTTATGTGCCCTAAATGTATACCAATTTACTATTTTATTTGTGTAATTTTATAGTTATTAATATTATCTATCAAAAGTTACAGCTGCAGATCACATGACTTGACGTATAAATACATATAAGTAGATATTTTAACTTTTCTAAGAGTCCTATAAAAATTGGACTCCAGCTACTAGCCGTACGGAATCTTTGCATTTTTACACTAATAGGGTAGGGATGATTGTATTAGAATTTTGAGTAAATTTACCCACTTTTTGTCGATGAAGAATGGGAAGCTATTTAAGAACAAACATTTTCAGTAAAACCGGCCAGTTATCTAACTCCAACATTGATACAACCAACGACATGTTGTTCGAGAAACCAGTGCGGGTTAAACAGGTACTAAAGTTAAAGTACCCACCCTATCCCTCGTGCCACAATTTGAGAAACAATAGGCCTATGTACGACTGAAAAACGACAACGTCCTGACAAATTACGCTCCCGTTGACACGTGACCATGCCGACAAAACGCCGGTCATGTTTTCCAGAGCATAAACCACTTCTTTTTTTACTATTTTTTTTCCGCAGCAAGCTGAAAGAATAATTTAGCGGCGTCGCCACGTCATGTGTAATTCACACCGGACACGCGAATAACGCCGGTTAGTTACAGTTTCAAAAGGTCCGGTAAAGCGGAAGGACCACTCATCGCGGCTCCATCAGATGGGACGCTTCTGTGATTATCCTTCCCTTCAGATTTTCATTTTGTCCATTCAAATGCGGGTACACGTCATATCAATTAAGCCCTTCGTATCCCTAGCACATTAGCGTGATAGAGTCCTCTTTTTTTTTTCTAGTGTGGAGTTTCCCTCTGTGAAGTATTGTAGAAGCGTAGAAAAGTATTGCCTCGGCTGCAGGGCTTAAAGGAGAAATTGATTGGAGGTTAGATTGTTGTGGTGGGAGGTTACCGTGGAGTGTTACTCAACTACGTCACTGTCTTGTCTAAGAATAGTGTCAAAATCCCAGTTCATTTCATCCCACGGGAAGTTCTAGGAATGGCGCGTACCCTAAATTTGGTCAATTAGAACTCGGGTAAGAGTTGTTTAAGATAATATTTATCAAACTCATTGTCTCAGTTAAAGTCTGACTTCCCTTCTTTATCAGACGCACGTTGGCATGCTCTAAAGCTTCGTACAGACCTGAACATTGCGCCGAACGACAAACAGAATATCAAACAGAACAAAGAATGGACATTAATTTCGCCGAAATGAACAACAAACGGAACGGGTTTGTGCTATTCCCTTTGCAAATAACTATGGAAGCTGCAGCGGCGTATATTTATATTCATTATTCGTTAGCCACTAAGAATTTTTTTTTAAAAATCAGGAAGATGGTGGCAAACACATTTATATACACAAAGAAATGCAGGAAATGTTGGCAGTTTAGTAAGTGAATTAAAGTTTCAAGCTCTAAGGGGACATTACAAAAATTTCACAAGGATGGCACCCTTTGATTTTGAGTATTTATTAAACAAAATTGGTAAAAATACAGAAAAACAGGATACTGTACTAAGAAAAGCAATATCAGCTCAAGATAGGTTAGCATTAACCCAGGGCTTCTTAACAACAGGAGATTCATAAAGCAGTCTTCAATATGTATTTAGAATCTCAAAACAGTCGATAAGCAGCATCATTCCAGAGGTTTGTCAGGCACTCGCAGATGTTTTAAAGGAAAATATCAAATCAAGTACAAAAATTTTCTTTATTTTTATTCATAAACAAAATTATTCACTATTAAAAAAGTCAAAACTAAACACGGAACACATTTATTGCAAAAATAAATATTTATTATGCTGTATCAAACCACTCAAAGTATATCAAAACAAAAATACAACACAAAATGTTTCCTTCACAAAAATACATATAAATATAATCAGGAACCTACATCCTACATTTCTTCGTATCTCTCGCTATTACACTATCAATTTGAAATACATGGAGTATTTGGGAAAAAAATTGAGTAGTACTGACCTATTTGGGAAGACCGAGGAGTTGGTGTAGTAGCGGGAGCTGAGGTTAGATCAGGAGTTACAGATAAAGGTATATTGGGATTTGGGGGTTTCGGATGGGAGAAATTTGAATTGGGATTATAAATGTAATGACAAGGTTGTGGTTGGCGATAAGTCTGTGGATTTGAATGAGAAAAGGTTTGTGAAGGATAGTGTATATGAGGGAATTGTTGATTGTTAATGTTTTACCATCCTCTATCGGCTTTAAATAGTATTTACATTACCTCTTCCTATACGATACTGCTTACAGCAAGACTATAGGCTTGTAATTTCTTAGCTGCTAACTTGCCAAATATGTCGTGTTCGCTTTCTTCATTTCCCTATAGCGATGATTCCACCGATGCTGATGCTTTTAACATACTGAAAGCCTTATGCAACCTTTCATCATTCATTCTTTTTATACTTTTCTGAGGTGGATGTTTTGAGGGCAGTGGCCTTAGGTACACATTTTCTACTGAGGGTGGTGGCGTTTGGTTTCCATTTTCTGCCGTGTCCTGCAAAACTATATCTGCCGGTGGCGTTTCTCTTTCTTCAGATGAGTCAGAATTGTCGTTCCCCAATAACTAGAAATAAACCATACCTATTATTAAACACAATATAATACTTATTACATAGGGCCGTCTAATACAGAGGAGACAGTATATGCTATTGATTAAGTTATTATAATAATAAGACTATGTTTATTTAAACGGTTCAGGCCTAATAGTGACTATTTATTGTTTGCAAATACCTAAAACCACAATGGAATGGATTAAAGTTTCAAGGCAATATGAAAGAAACTGGAATTCTCCGCATTGTCTAGGAGCCCTAGTCGGGAAACACGTCGTAATTCAGAAACCATTGTTGAGTGGTTCTGAATTTATGAACTATAAGGCCACGTTTAGCATTGTACTTTTTGCCTTAGTGGATACCGATTACAACCTATTGTTTGTTGATACTGGTTGCCTGGGAAGGATTTCGGATGAAGGTGTCTTTAAATACAGTATATTAAATTTTTTAAATGAAGCAGACAGGTTTAATTTCCCTCGACCGATTGCTTTAAGAACAGACAAAAGGCAATTCCATTTTTTTTATTGGTGATGACGCCTTTGCTCTATGTGAAAATGTGATGAAACAATTTTCAGGGTATTTCCTAAACAATTTTTGCAGAGAATTTACAATTATCGTATCTGTCGAGCTCATAGGGTAGTGGAGAACGTATTCGGAGCTATGTCAGCTGTTTTTCGAGTTTTGAGAAAAACATTGCTTCTTGAGCCTGAAAAAGCGCAGATGATTGTATTAACAGTAGCGCACCTTTACAACTTTTTGCGAAGAGATGGAACATCTCGACAAATTTACACACCACCAGGAACCTTTGAGGAAATTTAATAGAAGGGAACTGGAGGACAGTGGTTTATGAAAATGCAGCTTTATTCCTTAGTAGGGATCATTTACGGTCCTCAGGGCGGAAGTGACGTCATAATAGTGGGGTGGGTAGTTTTTGGGATAGGGGCTTATA
>CABFWB010004355.1:0-30374 GCA_902151455.1 Timema bartmani
AGTTCAAATCTCGGTCGGGTCTATTCACGTTTTTTTATTAAATGGCTTTCCACTCTCGCACCGTGCAAATGCGGGTACACTTAATCTAAATTCAACCTTCCTCATACCTAAGTCGCTAGCGTAATTAGTACGTATGTGTATATACCCGAACAGGTAGTAAGACGCAATGGTAAAACAAATGAGGATCTTCTATATTGTGTTTTAGTAAAACTCTGAATATTTTTATAGCAATGAAAATGTAAAGTAGGGTCGACAAAAGTTTGTTGGTCAAGGGACTACAGTTGTAACAACAACAACGACAACAACAACAAGTACCGATTGGCAGCCTCGTGTTCCTCCTCTCGGCATATTCTCATACCTTTAACTAGTACAAGTAATGGCGGGTGAAGTCCAAATTAAATTAAATGCTACGCTGGCGCCATAAAATAGCACAATCAATAATTAGATGGGCCTGATAAGTTTATAAATACTTGTAATATCCCCACGTGGCTCGAGCTATGCACAATGTACAATGAGAACTCTGACGCTGTCATGTACACTCGGAACACAGAGTTTGTGGACATTAGGAGAGTTTACTCTAAAAACACACTCAACCCAGCAGTGAACTCTGGCCTGTAGACTCAGAGCTACAATATTCTTCCCACCCCCAACAACATATTTGTGAGAATTATAGACGGTACAAGGACTAGAGTAAGAAGCTATGACTGTACAACCCTATATCCACGAGGACCAGAGTAAGAAGCTATGACTGTACACCCCTATATCCACGAGGACCAGAGTAAGAAGCTATGACTGTACACCCCTATATCCACGAGGACTAGAGTAAGAAGCTATGACTGTACACCCCTATATCCACGAGGACTAGAGTAAGAAGCTAAGACTGTACACCCCTATACCCACGAGGACTAGAGTAAGAAGCTATGACTGTACTCACCTCCAATCGGCAGCACACGCCAGCGGGTCTTGCGCTTAGTTCCCTTCTTGCCCATGTAGATGACACCCCTGTCGGCATCAGACAGTCTGACAGGGAGACACTAGATTCGGGCCCACAAACTCCCGATCACGATCATTAACAAAAACACTCGTTTCTCGGACTCGATTGTTACATCGATATCTGGGCGGCGGGAGACACAATATTGCTAGGCGCTCCTCACCATTTATATAAAAAAAAATTTAAAAAAAAATATCGTTAACGAGTCGTATGTTTTTGATTGCGTTTGTTTTTTACCCCCAAAGATCGTCACTACAATACGTACCTGTCGTCTCCGTGGGATCCACGAGGTGACTGCAGGCGATACTTCGCAGGCGCCCCTTCGTCCTTCCTCGACAATAGTTCTCTATCTCGCCGCTACGGGCGCGCGTGTGATCTCGGCGGCGCATGCGCGAAATGAGTCCCTTCCCGCTCAATTGGCCCGCGCATGCGCCGTGTGTACCGTCTCGCTGCTGGTGTAACAATAGTAACAGTTACGTAACAATGAAGACGGCGCGGCGGTTATGTGGCCTCGTGATGGCAGCCACTTATCTCGCTGCTATCTGCAACATTACGTGGAGATAACGGAGGAAAGGGTTCATTAACAAACACACGTACAATATTGTTTTATAATAATCTGTTTGAGGGGTTTAACCTGTACTTTCTGAATGAGTGAATATACCAGCACACCACTTATACACTAAAACAGACACAACAACCAGCCCCCCGACCGATGTGGAACGGAGAAACCTACAATTTCACTAATGATACATTTTTCGACCCCACCTGGAACCGAGCACGATACTCTCAGTTCAGCCGAGCGACATCTGTATGAAACTTGTTCATTTGATAATTTCAGGACAACTTTTAGTATAAACTTGATAAGGGTGTGAGTGTCACCCTCCCCGAACCCCGAACCCCGGACCCCTTCCCAAAATGGAATCCTAGCTCTGGATATTCCTTGATTTTCCAAGAAATGGATACTCGGATCACCTTTTAAAAAATTTAAACATATTTACTGCGGTCAACGGTAATAACATGACTTGACGTATGAACACGTGAAAGTAGATCTGGTAGCCTTTCTGTCAGGTATGCTCATGTTTATAATTTAGTTTCAAAAAGTATTTAACTTTTTCACATTGAAAGTGCACCTAAAACTCTCATTTAGGGAAAAAAGTTGAGACTTGAGCCATTCATTCCGATATCTAGTAAGGACCGTATTACTGGTGGCGGTGAATAGCTTGAGCCATTCATTCCGATGTCTAGTAAGGGCCGTATTACTGGATGGCGGTGAATAGCTTGAGCCATTCATTCCGATGTCTAGTAAGGGCCGTATTACTGATAATGTCCGTGTCTAGTGAGTTTTAACTATAGTGACGTAGCCCGTTTCACACAACTAGTCTCAAGACAAATTAAATCCTTTGATAAGAAAAAAAGAGTGTGAAGTCGATTATGTAATCACGTGACATTATTAACACAATAAGCGATCTAAACACGTTATTTGCGAGCTATTACTATCAGTTGACTTAGGGGACCAGGAGTAGGAGTGTAGTAACACACACACTATCTCACCACTCGGGTCAGAGTCACACATCTCACTCCCCCCCCTCCTCACTCCTCTCTGCTGACAAACGACAACATAATTGCTGGGCATTGTCTGACCCGACAATGTTGTCTGTCAAACAAACACCGCCCTAAATACGCTCCGTAATATTACAATCACTATAACGACCCAGTCAGGTCCGGTAGCACATAGACCTGTGGACAAGACCACTACACTCGACATCATCTCTGAAGGAACTGCAGGTCTCTTTGGGGTGAAGCTTTATCTTCGCTCTCTATCTCTCTCTGTTGCCAAATATCCTTGCTCTCAATTATGTCTGAGGGTGGAGTGTTGAAAGGAGATAGGAGCAACATCACTAAGACAAGAGGATGACCCATCTGTTTTCCAGTAGTACCTGTTGCAAGATGCCTCCACTGCCTCCACTTCCTCCACATGTTACTGGACAGCCAGAACGCTTCAAGTCAAGGGCCCTTCAGTACTAGAAACCTTCTTGTTCCAAGAAAACAGGGTGTCGCGCTTTGAGGCATGTTTATTGAACCTTTGTGAAAATCTTGCTCGTATATCTTCTGAACTCATCCCCTCTCTGGCAAGAACATGAACCCTTACACTAGCTATAATATTCTTTCCTCTATAGTTTAGAGCATTCGTATCAGCCATGATGTTAAACAGTCGTTCTGAAACAAACAAACCATTAAGGTTACAATATAATTGTAGCCCGGGGACTTTGTGCCGACCTTGTATGTGTGAATGTATGTCCAAACGTGACAATGGGCCACCTTGAACCGACGCTGGAGGAAAAGATCGCTTGTGTATCGTCTATTGAATGGGGAGCAATCTCAGATCAATCACATTGTCAACCGGGTTGCTTCAATATCGCCTGACCTGACCTCTGGTGGGGAGCTGACACAACCACAAGCGTCATCAGACTCAAAGAGAAACTAGCAGAACATTCAAGTGATGCGCTTGACTAGACCAATCATTGTCACTTATTGACTTAGCCAAGTTTTTATTTGCTATCATAGACAGCCCCTCCCACGTGATCGGAGTAATCCATCAATTATTTTATCGTTAGTATTAAGTAATATTTATATTGTAATTATTGTAATGTATTAGCGTTTGATTTCAATACATTGTGCGTGTTTACTCGCTGGACGTCAATGAAATCAGTTTGATTTATCTGTAATGTCCTGATAACAGTTGTGAAATGGAGCGAGATACTAACTAACAGCACAACGACAGTTCAAACTCAAAGCACGGGCCACTTTGGATAGCACCGTCTCTAAGGAACTGCACCTCCACACTCAGTACGGAGTGCCGTATCTAAGGAACTGTACCTCCACACTCAGTAAGGAGTGACGTTTCTAAGGAACTGCACCTCCACGCACAGTACGGAGTGACGTCTCTAAGGAACTGCACCTACACGCACAGTACGGAGTGCCGTCTCTAAGGAACTGCACCTCCACACTCAGTACGGAGTGCCGTCTCTAAGGAACTGCATCTCCACACTCAGTAGGGAGTGCCGTCTCTAAGGAACTACGCCTCCACACTCAGTAGGGAGTGCCGTCTCTAAGGAACTGCACCTCCACACTCAGTACGGGGTGCCGTCTCTAAGGAACTGCACCTCCACACTCAGTAGGGAGTGCCGTCTCTAAGGAACAGCACCTCCACACTCAGTACGGAGTGCCGTCTCTAAGGAACTGTATCTCCTCATTCAGTACGGAGTGCCATCTCTAAGGAAGGAACAGCACCTCCACACTCAGTACGGAGTGCCGTTTCTAAGGAACTGTATCTTCTCATTCAGTACGAGCCAGTCGTCGTTTGTAAACGTCTTGGAGATCCACCATTTGGGGACGCGGCGTTTGGAAATAAGATGTAGTTTGGGGAAATATTGCGTTTGAACTGTCTTCACCCAGCGGGCCTCACATAGTCATGGCTAGGGCCTCACATAGTAATGACTAGGGCCTCACATAGTAATGACTAGGGCCTCACATAGTCATGACTAGCGCCTCACATAGTAATGGCTAGGGCCTCACATAGTCATGACTAGGGCCTCACATAGTCATGACTAGGGCCTCACATAGTAATGACTAGGGCCTCACATAGTAATGGCTAGAGCCTCACATAGTCATGACTAGGGCCTCACATAGTCATGACTAGGGCCTCACATAGTAATGGCTAGGGCCTCACATAGTAATGGCTAGTCACATAGTAATGACTAGGGCCTCACATAGTAATGACTAGGGCCTCACATAGTAATGGCTAGGGTCTCACATAGTAATGGCTAGGGCCTCACATAGTCATGACTAGGGCCTCACATAGTAATGGCTAGGGCCTCACATAGTTATGACTAGGGCCTCACATAGTAATGACTAGGGCCTCACATAGTAATGGCTAGGATCTCACATGGTAATGGCTAGGGCCTCACATAGTCATGACTAGGGCCTCACATAGTAATGGCTAGGGCCTCACATAGTAATGGCTAGGGCCTCACATAGTAATGACTAGGGCCTCACATAGTAATGGCTAGGGCCTCACATAGTAATGACTAGGGCCTCACATAGTAATGGCTAGTACTATTGATAAACTCCCCTGTATGTCCCTGTGACGACATGAATATGGTTACAACCCCCCCAAGACAAGTTGTAGCGACTCACATGAAGAGCGGGTGTTGGTAGTGTCATGACCGTGTCTCTACTAGTAACGGTAGAGCTCTACACGAGATTACCGCTATCTGCCCCGCCTTCAGGAGCATTACCTGTGATCCTCAGGTTAAGTCGGGGTTAGCCCGTGATCCAAGCATCATGCGACACTCCCTAAATGTGCCTCTAGTAGGTGTGAGGGATAGAGCAGAGGTATATCAATGTGCCTCTAGTAGGTGCGGGTGATAGACCCGTAAGATGGATCATCTATTCTGGGTCAGGGGGTAGCGGTTCCCGAACATTGGGCTACAAGAACATTGATCAATTTTGACTTACTCTAAAATGTATTTGGAGTTATAACTATTGCAATTAATAAAAAAGGTTAAAATAATTTATATTTCATTAATTATCCGTTTTGGAAATCCCTCAAGTGGGCAAAATCTCTTCTCTTTGGTTAAGAAAATGTATTAAAGTGATTTCATTTCGATAGCAATGGTTATTTACTAAATTGTTTATATAAATATAACACGTTTCAATTTAACCAAATTTAAAATGTAAGGGAATTTTTTATCATCTTATCATTAGATACAGTGCATCAAACACATGTGATTGTAACAGAGTGTAGTATATGTGTGTTTGAAACAGAGTGTAGTGCATGTTGATTGTAACAGAATGTAGTGTATGTGTGATTTTAATAGAGTGTAGTGTATGTGTGATTGTAACAGAGTGTACCTCTAGAAACCATGTGACTGATGCAGAATTGTATTTTTAACAAGCCAGACTATTCCACAAGATGGCGACCGGCCAAGTATCTTACAATAACTAGACACAGACAGCCACAGAAGTGACCACGAAATAAGGGGAAATAGGAGTGTCTAGGGGAAATAGGAGTGTCCAGGGGAAATAGGAGTGTCCAGGGGAAATAAGAGTGTCCAGGGGGAATAGGAGTGTCTAGGGGAAATAGGAGTGTCCCGGGGGAATAGGAGTGTCTAGGGAAAATAAGAGTGTCTAGGGGAAATAGGAGTGTCAAGTGGAAATAGTAGTGTCTAGGGGAAATAGGAGTGTCCATGGGAAATAGGAGTGTCCAGGGGAAATAGGAGTGTCTAGGGGAAATAGGAGTGTCCAGGGGAAATAGGAGTGTCCAGGGGAAATAAGAGTGTCCAGGGAGAGATAGGAGTGTCTGGGGGAAATAGGAGTGTCCAGGGGAAATAGGAGTGTCCAGGGGAAATAGGAGTGTTCAGGGGAAATAGGTTTATAATAGTAGCTCTAATACAACAAATGTCGACTATTAATATTGCATGCTATCTATTCCTATCTACAACTACCCTAGCAGAAGATATCGTGTCTCCTGAAGATATATATGTCTGTCCGTCTGAGTGACGGTGGAGTTCTGATACAGACTGTACAAGTGGTCAGGTGACAGTACTATGATACAGACTGTACAAGTGGTCACGTGACAGCCGAGCGAGCCGTGAAATGGAACAGCTGTAATCCACAGACAAACCAACATTTCATGTCAAATGGTCCCTGCACCTCTTGAAAATTAAATTATAATTAATGGCCGCTTCTTGAAATTGTGTGAAACATTTTCTTTATTTTTTTTTCCTCCCTCGGGGAGTTTCAGAAACGTTCTATTCGAGCATTTTGGGATTCTCTCGCCGGGTTTTCCCCTTTCTTCATTTTTACACGGTTGACTACTTCCAACGAGCTCGTGACAAATTGTCAACACCTTCAAATGCTAACGAGCGATATTTTCTGGCGATCCTCAATTATTAAAGAGAGGGGATGAGAAATGTTGGGTTTTGGACGATCAGGTTCAAATCCGGGGCAAGTTCCTGAGGATGCTGTCCTGTTCACTGAGGCAGCATACGGCAACATTTGTAGCAACTTTCTTCAACCTTACTCGTAGAACTTCAGTGACGAAGGCAACGTCCGACTAGTCTAGTACATGTGCTTACTACCAGATGGTGTGAGCGGGTGACACTAGACAACGTTCAGGCTGTACTCTCTCATCAAGACTCCAATGCAGAATCGTTGTCCCGGATGATTTGAAGGTCCTTGGTACGAATCCCAGGAGATGTAATATCAGAGCGTGTTCTAAGGGTCCAGTTACAAGCGTCAGTCAAAGATTGGTAAACTTAGGTTTAACAGAGTGTACTCTAAGGGCGCCGCCTCCTTGGGTGAATAGCCTCACACTGCTGTATTTCTGATGGTAGTGACAGTTGTGAGGCTTCCGAACCACTAAAACAATCCTCAACTATCTCAGAATGTTCTGTTGTGACCTTGTTAAAATGTTTACTTTGTTCTCACAACTGACACATTTCCAGTTAAACGACGTTGGAAATTAGATAATTTTCACAAATTTATGATTTAAGAAACTCATAATTTATGTCAGAATCCGAGGATTAATAGTGAAGAAGGGGATAAAGGGGGGTTATATTGGGGACCTGTGCTTGCTCAAAGTCCTGTCTGAACGCGTCCATTAGTTCAAAAGTCCTCTTCACATTGACGGGGCTATACAAAATGGCACCATGCTCCAGTTAAACTGGTCACAAGCCCCATTTGACAGCTATGTGGACTTTTTATTGTTTACATGTTGTGGGGAGGGAAACTAGTCCCGCGAGATTGGCAGCACTGCACAAAGCAAGATACCTCCCCTATTTGACCCGCCACGATAACGCACCTTGCGTCAAATGAGGCTGGCAAAATCTCAGCAGGGGGGAAAATATAGCATTAGTGGACACGCGGAAAAAGGCGCCAGTCTCGTATAATTTGCCGAAGAAGTTGAGGTTCGAGTCCTGCCCGAATGAACTGAGGATAGTAATTGATAAATGGTTTCCCGTCCTCCCCCATTGCTGCCCCATTAGACGCTCGTGAATCTCCTGTCCAACGTGACTAAAGAGCCCTATTAGACGTGTGTGACTCTCCTGTCCAACGTGACTAAAGAGCCCTATTAGACGTGTGTGACTCTCCTGTCCAACTTGACTAAACAGCCCTATTAGACGTGTGAATCTCCTGTCCAACTTGACTAAAGAGCCCTATTAGACGTGTGTGAATATCCTGTCCAACGTGACTAAAGAGCCCTATTAGACGTGTGTGAATCTCCTGTCCAACTTGACTAAAGAGCCCTATTAGACGTGTGTGAATCTCTTGTCCAACTTGACTAAAGAGCCCATTAGACGTGTGTGAATCTCCTGTCCAACTTGACTAAAGAGCCCCATTAGACGTGTGTGAATCTCCTGTCCAACTTGAAGCCCTATTAGACGTGTGTGAATCTCCTGTCCAACGTGACTAAAGAGCCCTATTAGACGTGTGTGAATCTCCTGTCCAACGTGACTAGAGCCAGAACTGGAACGTGGGGGAGAGCATCTTGGTAGAGCTAGTTGGGGTTCACTTCTCAGTCGGGGTGAAATGATTGGAGGTCAACATACAGGAAGAGTTCACTAGAGACCGCCTTGAGTCTAGTTTCTGAACATGTGGCTAGTATGTAATATGTGGTCAGTATGTAATATGTGGTCAGTATGTAATACTCGTATGTGGGATGGAACGGACGCCACTTTAGGTCAGTATTTAAACAATTTCTTTACTAAACCACTTCGGTGGCCGCAAGCTCTAAGGCGCTACTCTCATGTTAGACTAGATTACCGATGATGGGGGTATTGAGGTTTGAATCTCGGCCAGGTGTACTGAGGGTGGTTTTTCTAAAATGATTTTCCACTCTCCCTCCACGATAATGGGTCCACACTTCCTCTTAATTCAACCTTCTTCATACCCATCAGGTTAGAGTAATTAGTACATAGACGTATAACCTTTAAGGCGTGATGTTATAACCTGTGAGACGCGCTGTTATAACCTGTGAGACGTGCTGTTATAACCTGTGAGACGCGCTGTTATAACCTGTGAGACGTGCTGTTATAACCTGTGAGACGTGCTGTTATAACCTGTGAGATGTGCTGTTATAACCTGTGAGACGCGCTGTTATAACCTGTGAGACGTGCTGTTATAAACATTGAATCAAATATCGCACCAGTAAATGTTTATTCTAATTTCCCACAACAATGTTGAATATATGTCAACAAGATGGCGGACTTTCAACAAGATCTGTTGATTGTACCAAGTGTAGAGAATTAAACTTGACTATTTACTGAATATATATTTTGTTTTGGACTAAGCATATTCTCTGTCATAAAACTGCAAGCCGTGCTTCTTTCCACCACACCTTTACAGATAAGAACACACACACACACACGAGGTAGCAAAACCCGAATTGGTGTCCAAAATACAAGTAGGCCTATGATTGCCAGCAGTGGGAAAGCGGGAGGGGGTCAAATGGGGGCAATACACCCCTTGCCCTAAAGAAGGTTTCTTTGTGGTCCAGTAATTCCCAATAAAATATCTACAAATAACCGTGTAAATGAAATATTAATTAGTCTAATTCCTAAAGACACTAATAAATGATCGGGTACAAATCTCGTGGAGTGATGGTGTACCCCGCCAGGTGTCGTGTCCCAGTTGGGAGTCACTAGTTAAGTGGAAGGCAGCGGGACATCTAGTAAATCATGTTACCAACTTGACTTGTTTACCAAGGGGGGAGTGTTTATCTGTCATATTATTTGGCGGTGTTTACACGGCACCTTGTTAATCACTCTTCCAGCTACAGCTCGACAGTGTTACCTTGACACTAGCTACAGCTCGACATTGATAACTTGACACTAGCTACAGCTCGACATTGATACCTTGACACTAGCTACAGCTCGACAGTGTTACCTTGACACTAGCTACAGCTCGACATTGATAACTTGACACTAGCTACAGCTCGACAGTGTTACCTTGACACTAGCTACAGCTCGACAGTGTTATCTTGACACTAGCTACAGCTCGACAGTGTTATCTTGACACTAGCTACAGCTCGACAGTGTTACCTTGACACTAGTTACAGCTCGACAGTGTTACCTTGACACTAGCTACAGCTCGACATTGATAACTTGACACTAGCTACAGCTCAACAATGTTATCTTGACACTAGCTACAGCTCGACATTGATAACTTGACACTAGCTACAGCTCGCCATTGATAGCTTGACACTAGCTACAGCTCGACAGTGTTACCTTGATGTTAGCTACATCTCGACAGTGATACCTTGACACTAGCTACAGCTCGACATTGATACCTTGACACTAGCCACAGCTCGACAGTGTTACCTTGATGTTAGCTACAGCTCGACAGTGATAACTTGACACTAGCTACAGCCCGACAATGTTATCTTGACACTAGTTACAGCTTTACAGTGATACCTCAACACTAGCTACAGCTCGACATTGATAACTTGACACTAGTTACAGCTCGACAGTGTTATCTTGACACTAGCTACAGCTCGACATTGATACCTCGACACTAGCTACAGCTCGACATTGATAACTTGACACTAGCTACAGCTCGACAGTGTTATCTTGACACTAGCTACAGCTCGACAGTGTTACCTTGACACTAGCCACAGCTCGACAGTGTTACCTTGATGTTAGCTACAGCTCGACAGTGATACCTTGACACTAGCTACAGCTCGACAGTGTTACCTTGACACTACCTACAGCTCGACATTGATACCTTGACACTAGCTATAGCTCGACAGTGTTATCTTGACACTAGCTACAGCTTGACAGTGGTAGCGTGTTACCAACTACAGCCTGACCACAATAGCTAGTACCTTACTGGATGTTGTGCCTGTGCTATTCTTAAGATATATTACAAGGTATATGATGCTACAGGCCTAGCAAGAGTAAAGAAATGTCCGACCAAAGGCTGGAAAGAAAAAAAAAATTACCAATAACAGTTTTAACCATGAAAATAAGTTCCTTTGGTTTAGTCAATGAGATTTACTTTCTTCTGCTAAAGATCATTGGTAAAAAAACACACGCAACTGAGCTGGCTGTTATAATGGTCAGAGACGAATATTTCTATTTGCAGCCTTCAACCACTTTCATAGATTTGTCCTATTTACAGACTTTTTACTAATAAATTTAACCTTTAATTAATTAATTTTAGCACCCCGTCTTGGTTTGGGTTGTACGCTTAAGTACTAATTACACTAATGGATTAGGAATTGGGAAGTTTGAATTTAGAGGAAGTGAACCCGCATTTTCGTGGAGGGAGAGTGGAAAAACATTTAGTAAACCCCCCCCAGTTCATCAGAGAGAGATTCGAACCTCGATCTCCCCGTCCTCGGCGGTCTAGCTCAACACGACTGGCGCGTCAGCCAACTACGCCACAGAGGCGGGTCTTTAGTTATTATCATACATCATGGTCTTGTCTTGTGCAAAGTCATGGCCAAAAAAACCTCGAGCACTAATATTAAATTTAATTAAATATTCCCTCAGTGAGATTCCTGTCAACAATTCATGAATTCTGAACTTTATAATCACTGGAGAGTTGACTGATAATTTTAAGCTAGATATAGAAAATACTATCATTATGTTCACAAGGAACTTGGCTCACAGAATTCCCTGACTTTTAGACAACCTACATTGTTATTTTAGTTAAAGTGTTAGATTACTGGTCTGGGGTCTGGTTTATCCTAGAATTATGTTGGGGACAAGAAAACACTAAGAACCATATTAGCTGATGAGGTGGGAAGTCCCAAGCTTGTATCGCCCAACAAACATCCAACACTTAATTCTGTGCTCAACTGGATACTTTGTCCAGGGACAAAAATTCAGGAAGGAAGTTAGAAAAACAGACCGATACTTTTTTTTAAACTGTATTTATTATTTTTTACATTTTATGTTTGTGGGAAAGTGATCTCGGATGACGACATATCTCCCTAGATATATGGAACAATAGAACAGGAAGCGGCATATGTTCAGAAAACTCCCAAATTGTTCCCCGACATGATTAGCAACAAAAAATAAAAGATTGACAATTGACTGACTGACATCTTCCTCTCTGACAGCTCTTACCGATTACTCCGACGCGGCGTGGATTATATGATATTTTCTTTTATTCAACAAATAAAGCAAAAAAAATCTTGCACCTTAAAAAAGGGGGAAGGGGGGAGGGAGGAATAACAATTAATCACAGATGTCTTCCCCAGATGTTACATTACATTAGACAATATTTGTTAAGTTTTTCTTATGTGAATGTAAACCAGTGAATTTCATCAAATATTCTTCAGTTGTTTAGTTAGGTTAAATCAGAAGTAAAAGTACAATTATTTAAGGTACCTACTTCAGTATTGGCTCTCAAGAGAAATATCACCAGCACCAAATCGAAAAAGAGAAACAAAAAGAACTAAATAAAATACAAGATATTTATACATACAACATTATTAACGGTTTATAACTTGATACATCGGATAACCGCGGGCGCTTCTTTAAAACAAATTCATTCTGAATCGAAACGACAGGACACGGAGGTGTAGATTCGCTTTATCTCGACGGAACATTCCCAAACAAATTATTCCTTTAGATAACAATAAGAACCAATGTGTAAATTGTTCAACAAAACAATTATTCTATCACTATAAAACAAAACAGTTTATCTTTTCTTTCTCTTGGATAACCGTGACATTTATTTCTCAAACAATTAGCCAACAACAAAAAAACAAACTTTCAATAAACGATACATATTTAACCAGAACTTCTAGTTTCTTTTTTCATTTAAAGCTAATAAAGAAAGAAAAACCCAATGATAGCCAATTTTTTTTTTTTCAATCCAATCCAGATTTCTCTACTTTTCCATCTCAAAATGTATCATAAGATATAATTTGTTTTAACAGGAAAGGCATTTGGTAATCTAATATTAATATATTAATCTTCAGGCTTCATTTGAGTGGGGGAAGAAGATCCAAGTATGTTGCAATCCACATGTGCTCTGACCGATGAACACGTACTCTGCGTCCACATATCACATTACATATCTGGGGATAAAGAGAAAACACACAACTTGAAAATAACAAGTGGTCCGCCAAGTTTCGACAATATCTAGGTTATTTCATGTTTTGTACTATTCGAGAACTCAAACCAAACTAGAGAAAAAACCAACAAGGTTTTGGCCGTTGCAAATCCCCCAGTTTGCCTAAAACAACATGTTAATGTATTTTTAATAATAATATTTTTTATCACATATGACCGGGAGGGATTACCATTCATATTTGGTCGCCTATGTGTCGACTATTAGCCGCTCTGGTGAGACAGTGTTGCCCAGGGGATGATTGATGGTTATTATGGAGTTGGGGTGAGTCTTGAACCTAACTTAAACCTAACTAACCAAACCCTGGTGATGGTACGAGGTACCAGCCGGGAATCGAATCCGGGACCCTTAGACTTGTAGCGAGGTCCACTAACCACACCACGGGGCTGGTTACAATTCTTGAGAGGTAAAGTAAATGCGGAGAATAAGCCGCACCCCCCACCCCCTCCCTTAAAAACTCACTTTATAAGATCTTTATAAAGCCTATAATCACACCCTTGGATAATATTTAATAAATGTGTTAACTTTGAGGACTGAAGATATGTATTGAAATAGTTTATAATTCCCACAACAGATGGTGCTCTTTACCTCGACAAGGTGATCTGTTGTTGCACTAACATGTGGAAGAACTTACATTTACACCCAATGTTTTTATTTTATGAGGTGCAAATTTTAATTTAACGTCATAATATTAGCATATTTAACTGGATTATTATTAGATTTGATAATTACTTGAAATTCACAAATAATATTTTAGGTTCAGTTTAGAATAATTGATCAGGCCATTCTTAAAGTTCCCAAAGAAGTTTTTTAACATTTGAATGTGGATACTCTTTAAAACTAAAAATTTAAGTTAAGTCGCAGTTCCGATTTTTCATTTATTTATATACCATACTGTAATTGATAAAAACAGATAAATGTATAAAAAGAAAATACTCGTAGAAAAGTCCATATTTGATTGGTCATGATGGGCACATTTACAAGTTGCTGTAAAGACCTCACTCTCGCAACAGACTGGATTACTGGTGACAGGAGACAGAGGTTCATATACAGGTTGGAGCTACTGAGGGTAGTTTTCCCCTTCCTCCCCCCCAACACATTATCGCAATTAGTACGTATGCGTGTGAGTAGACAGGTAGCAAGACTCATCAAGTATCACCACTCACTCTCTATTTCTGGCGGAGGCACCGAGCTGGCGGCGCTGTTCTGTCGGAGAGAGAAGCCCGGGGGAGGGGCGGGGTTGGATCCGCTCCCCCACTCTGCGCCGCCGGCATAGAAGAGCGGCGCAGCGGACGTATCCTGCCAGTGGAGGGGTGTGTTGGAGGGGGGGAAGTTGTGCGAGCGAGACGACGACACGATGGCGGGGTCCAGCACCGTCCAGTCGGTGCACGGGCTTACACCGTTCCAGCCTGGAACGCAAACAAGTATACAATGCTTATGGTTTAAGTTTCAACAACTTCAACTTGGATTTTAAAGGAAAATTCCAGATTGGCTTTTTTATTGACTGTATTTAACGAGCACTTTCTAAACCTAATGATTATATCAGCACTAGAGATGGGTCGAATCCGAATCTCGAATCCAAATCTACATTTTATTTTCGAATCTCGAATCCGAATAAATTGTTAAAAATTTTAATGATTTACAAATAGACACAATATAGGCCTAAACTGTAAATTAAGATTTATTTCAATTTTAATCAACCCCAACCACCCCTCGCAAAATACAGGTTAAAATCCAGCCAAAATAAACAATTTAAACTCATATTATTGTTTAAAAATAAAATCAATCAAAATTTGAGTGTCTTTTAATTATTTTTAAAAGTGTTGTTAAAATGAGTTAAGTTTCGAAATAAACAGATTAGGCCTAGTTATCCTAACTTTACAAAGAGATTTTTTTTAAATAAAGACTAAAACAACATGCTTAGCAATTTTAAACCTACATTGGAAATATTGAGCTCAATATTAAGTATTTTTTATTATTATTTTCTTATATAACTATTTTCTATCTTTCTTGTAGAAAACAAGAAATATATTCGATTCTTGCAATATATCGATTTCTGAGAATACATTCTATTTAAAACACACACGAACATATTATCGACTCTTGCAATATGTTCATTCCCATTTTATTAGGCAGGACTATGTTTGAATATTTTTACAATTACTTCAATAACACATTTAAAAAAACACAAAAAAACTCTTAGTTAAAATCAATTTAAAAACCAATAATGAATTAGCAAGTTATTTGATTCTTAAAACTCGATAGCGCTAGGTGATCAGATCGATTTTAAACAATCGATATACAATACGTAGGTCGGTAGGCATAAATAAACAGTTTTATTGGTGTCTGACTGTTGAAAGTATTTATTTTTCATGAAACCCAACAAAATATCAAACTTAAGGATCATAATATGCAATAAATTGGTGTTCTTTGCATAGTTTTAGATAATTAAAACCAGTTGGGTAGTAATCATCACTGGGGCGAGTAAACATAATATACGTCATAGCGGCAGACTTTGTATCGTGTGTAATGGTGGCCGACTTATTATCATATTGTGTAATGTGTTCTTATTTCTGTTAAAAAAAGACCGTAATTGGTTTTATTTATTTCGAGTTTATTTATAATTCTAGTTTTAATTTTCAGTTTATTAAGAGTTTTAATGTGTTCATTAAAATATTCACAAGATTGTTCGTGAGGTGAAAGTTTTTAAGTGAGCATGCGTTGAAACTGTCGAGTCCAAGTTTACCATAGAGGTGGGAGGGTAGGGTAGTAGACACGCAAGATTTTCCACACCTAACAATTGTTATATATTTTTTAAGGTTTCTATTCATGCTCATCTCTTTTGTCCGACAAAATAAAGATTGCTGATTAAGTTGTGCTTTTAAAGTAGGCCTAACTATGTAATTTTTGAATTAAAATATTATGCTTTGTTTATGAGGTGAAAGATTCGACCATATCGAATCCAGTAAAACACTGAATCCTCGAATCTCGAATACTTGTCAGGATTCGGTGGATTCGAGTGGCCCATCTCTAATCAGCACACAACTTATAAAACTAGGATATATCTAGAACACAACAATAAGCCCCTTCCGTTAATTTATCACTGGGAAAGGGAGAAAAAACACATTTCACCGATGACCATGCCTGGAATCAAACCCTGGACCCTTAGCTTAGTAGGCAGAGCAGCTAGCCACCGGGCTAAGGTGTCGGACCACAATGTTTGGATGACTAAATAATATGTTTCTCTCTCTCTCTCACCTCTGTTTGTACTTTGTGTTATTCCTATTTGAGTGTCCTATCATTCTTTATCAATTTCCCTTTTTCTCTCTTTTGAGTTTTGGTTTCCTCTTTTAGGACGTTGCGTTGCGTTGCACGTTTCCCACTCCCCTCCCTCACGAAACCTAGGCCGAAGATTGGGCGGTAGCAATAGAGGCAGCCAATACCTCTCTGTACAGTGGCAGCAGTGTAAAGCATGAACTGTGTTCTTCTTTTCACTGTGAAAGTCATGTTACAAGATCTTGAATTAAACTTCAGTTTGGTTAGTTGTGCTACCAGCGGACAAGTAACAAGATTACCTTTGTGTGTGTGTGGGTGGGTGGCGAACATGACCCCTTGCGAGGAGGGTGGAGGCGTGGGACCCCCTGTGTTGCCACCAACGAACGCCTGAGTGACGCCAGGCAACATAGAGCGTAGGCTGTCAGGCCAGGCCTCACCGGGCTGTTTCGACCCTAGCAGTCCGCCGTACGATGGCGTACCCGCATAGAGGGCCGTAGGGGAAGGAGGGTTCCCATTGGGGGTGTTGGTCGAGGGGTTGCCTCCCAGGCCCATGAACGGTAGGATCTTGCTGCCTGGAATGAGTGTACCAACAAGACCATCCAATCAAAGAGTTCTTATATTCCAGGACACTCTGGGCAGATATTCAAACACAGAGTGTGAGAAATTAAACTACTTGTATTTACTGAAGGGATATTTTATTTAGTTTGAAAAAAAAAAAAAANCAGTGTTCACCAGAGTTAGGTAGGTCAGTGTTCACCAGAGTTAGGTAGGTCAGTGTTCACCAGAGTTAGGTAGGTCAGTGTTCACCAGAGTTAGGTAGGTCAGTGTTCACCAGAGTTAGGTAGGTCAGTGTTCACCAGAGTTAGGTAGGTCAGTGTTCACCAGAGTTAGGTAGGTCAGTGTTCACCAGAGTTAGGTAGGTCAGTGTTCACCAGAGTTAGGTAGGTCAGTGTTCACCAGAGTTAGGTAGGTCAGTGTTCACCAGAGTTAGGTAGGTCAGTGTTCACCAGAGTTAGGTAGGTCAGTGTTCACCAGAGTTAGGTAGGTCAGTGTTCACCAGAGTTAGGTAGGTCAGTGTTCACCAGAGTTAGGTAGGTCAGTGTTCACCAGAGTTAGGTAGGTCAGTGTTCACCAGAGTTAGGTAGGTCAGTGTTCACCAGAGTTAGGTAGGTCAGTGTTCACCAGAGTTAGGTAGGTCAGTGTTCACCAGAGTTAGGTAGGTCAGTGTTCACCAGAGTTAGGTAGGTCAGTGTTCACCAGAGTTAGGTAGGTCAGTGTTCACCAGAGTTAGGTAGGTCAGTGTTCACCAGAGTTAGGTAGGTCAGTGTTCACCAGAGTTAGGTAGGTCAGTGTTCACCAGAGTTAGGTAGGTCAGTGTTCACCAGAGTTAGGTAGGTCAGTGTTCACCAGAGTTAGGTAGGTCAGTGTTCACCAGAGTTAGGTAGGTCAGTGTTCACCAGAGTTAGGTAGGTCAGTGTTCACCAGAGTTAGGTAGGTCAGTGTTCACCAGAGTTAGGTGGGTCAGTGTTCACCAGAGTTAGGTAGGTCAGTGTTCACCAGAGTTAGGTGGGTCAGTGTTCACCAGAGTTAGGTGGGTCAGTGTCCACCAGAGTTAGGTAGGTCAGTGGTAGACAACATTATTGGAATCCGTTAAATAAAATGTTGAATTTCAGTATTAAAAGGAGGGTCAGATCAAATCCAAATATTTTATCAATCCGAATTTCCAAATTACATTTAAATCTCAAATTTGAATCTTGGAATAATTATAAACATAGGAGGAAATATAAATATAATATAAAATGCAAATAGTAACTAAATGTTAACATTATTTCTTACTATACATTCAATATAACATTCATACATTCAGTTAAGTGTTAAATCACTGGTCTGAGGTCTGGTTAAGTTTGTACTATAATTATAAATGGTTCTGTACCACCAATAAGCAGTATTAAAGCTCTTACACAAATTTCACTTAAAAAAAATTGTAATGAAAATAAAAGTTTTTTATTTGTTGAGGATTTGAGTCTCGAATATGAAATTTTCTCGAGTCCTCAACTATCCTTAAGGATTTAAGAGGCTCATCCCTGAATAAAGGGCATTTTTCAGCTATACATGTTAAAAAAATAATCCTCCAAACTTAAGTGGTGTAGCGAGTGATATGGAACTAGAGCCAACTTGCAAATATTTGCCCGAGTTCACAGCCGTTGGTACTATTTTTACCGGCAGCTTGAGGCGAAGAACAAGATCATCTGCTACTAAGAAAACATGTTTATAGTCTGGTCTCGGTAAAATCTACAAGAGCGAAGAATGAGCTTGAGCAGGGAATGAACCCTGGATAGCTCAGAGCTAGAGCGTTAGCACGCTAATGCCAAAGGTCCCGGGTTCGATTCCCATGTCCAGGTGACATTTTTCAATTATTTCAAATAAATTTAATCTACAGTGTTTATCTGAAAGTAGGTCCCAGCACGTCTCCAAAACATCCTTCATAGAACCTTAGTGAACTCTTAGATGGTCCGTAACAAATGTTGCCCCTTCGAGGTCTGCGCATTATATCGAGATAGTTTATAGTCGCCGCAAATGATTAGTTTCAAAAAACCTTAATTAAATTACATTGACTAATGATTTCTTTCAACTTTAAGTCAAAATCGTTGACAGAATGAATACGTTAACCCTTCTATAGGTGTTACCGCTATTATTCACACATGTTATTAAGAGATTTTTTGGTTTCTTTAAGTTGGTACTGTTATTCTAGTATGAAATGATTTAGTGTATTTGTTTACTAAGTTTGGAATAGTACGGATCTTTAAATTGTGATACTCTGCTTTTAAAAAATAATTGAATAAATCTTTCATTTTTAATTTTTTTTTCCCCATGAAAATATGATTAACTGGACTCCAACTTTAGTTTACAAACTCTTTAATATAAAAAAACAATGTACAATTATTGTCTGTGTGGATGAATGAAAGGAGTAGCCTTGCAATGGCCTCAAGAAGTCTCGGTGTTTGTAGAGCAGGATTATAAACATCTCTCGGCCAATGATTTAGTTATAACAAACAATTTGAAATCTTAGTTTTAAGACAGTGAATGTTGTCAACACCAGGAAAGTTAGAGGAAATAGCACCCATTTGATTACTCTCAAAGCAAAGATTCATTTTCACACACTAATATTTATTTCCCTTTCAATGCTAATATTTTTTAGGTGCGACTGGCTTGTACATCATACAAAAGGAAATATTGAGGGACTGTTAGCTATTTATAATATCTTTAAATTGATCAAACTCAACATGATCGAACCAAAGTGAGAGCTCATAGAACTCCTTCGAGACTTTGACATAATGAAAAGGAGTACCTGTGGTTCTGTTGCTGGGAACCGTACGCCGACAGGAGCTTACTGCCGCTGCCACCTGGAGGGAACGAGAGCTGGGTCGGCATGTGTTGGCGGTACTGCTGGGGAAGGATATGATTGTGATGTGCGAGTTGTTGGCCGGACTGCATCATACTACTCTCCTTCTCCATCATCTCAGCCAGGGCCTTTTGCGTCTCGTGGAACGGGTCAAAACCGAGATCATCCGTTATCCGATCGTCCTCGGCGTGTTCCGCGCCGTAGTCCAGATAACCGTTGTGCCTGCAGTTGTCGTTACCGGGGAAAACCGCGTAGTTCTCGTCGACACCGTTCTCCCCGATCACACTGACATCACCGTTCATTTTAGATCCGGCCCCCGAGTGGTTTGAACCGGTCACCCCGCCGCCGGTTTCCAGCATAGCACCGAATTCGTGAGTAAACTTACTATGTACACCAGTTCCGTTTGCAAGAAGGCCACCCCCTCCACTGTAACCATCACTATCTGAAGGCGTGTGGGGGTGGTTGTGAAGCACCTGCGAGTTATGCGCCTGTCGCATGTGGAAGTCTGCCAGAAACTTACTAGCGGGGAGAAGACCGTTGTGGATTAGATGCTGGTGGCCATTGGCCAGATACTGCTGTTGGGGAGGGGGGTGGTGGGCCAACAGGAACACGGCTGGGTCCTGGACAAACGAAGGAGATGTGTGGGCAGGGAACATGTGTTGGTGAGTCTGGTCGGTCGAGTTGGCCGCAACAACTCCCGGGACCTCGGTACGGAAAGATACGCCGTTGTGGTTCAAGTGTTCTTGCTGTATGTGATAGTCCTCAGCCGGTCCTCGCGCCAGCACAAACTTGTGAGGTACCGCCACACCGTCCAGCGGCGCACCAGTACCGTTGAAAACCTGTTGTGTCTGACCTGAGTCGTCGGCGCTTGGAGGGCCGCTCTGAGCAAGTTCAGGGAGCGGGTCGTGCCGAGGGGGGGATGTGTCTCCGTGGGAGGAGTTGGCGAACCCGAATGCCGCCTGCCAGTCCTCGGAAGAATGTACGGGAGGAAGAACGTCTGGCATGTGTGCGAGGGAGAGGCCATTCTGGAGCCACTCGGACGTGCCTGTAAAACATGTAACTCTCAAGCAAGCCTTGCTAAATGTTGATGTCTCTGCTAAAAGAACCTTGAGTTGCCTGAGGACTAAATGTGTTGAAACAAAGATAGTCTGTCTCAGCTAAGTTATAAATAGGCCAAGTGGCAAAACTTACGAGATTAGAAATATAATTACCGTATTGGCCCGAAAATAAGCCGCAATTTTTTCCAAGAAACAGCTCTCATAAAACTCTAATGCGGCCTATAATCGCACTCTTAGATAATACACATTCAATTTTGTAACTATAGGATATGCATGTTGTTAAATCGATATATATCGCCACCACTATTTAAAAATAAATGAACCTTGATAGTTGGCAAAATTATTTAAAAATAGATGAACCATGACAGTTGGCAAAGTTATTTAAAAATAGATGAACCATGAGAGTTGGCAAAGTTATTTAAAAATAGATGAACCATGTGAGTTGGCAAAGTTATTTAAAAAAAGATGAAGAATTACTATCTTATTTGGGTGTAAAATATTTGAGCCATAATGGCTGCCAAAATAAAACATTTATGTTATTTAAAAAAAGATGAAGAATTACTATCTTATTTGGGTGTACAATATTTGAGCCATAATGGCTGCCAAAATAAAACATTTANGTTGTTATTCCAGGAGGTATGACTTCACAACTACAAGTCCTTGATGTGGTTGTGAATAAACCCTTCAAGGACAACCTCCGAAGGGAGTATTCAGATTGGCTTTTGTCAGGAGATCATCCCTTAACCCCCAGTGGCAAAATTAAGAAGCCTTCGTTGAACCTGCTTTGCAAGTGGATATTAACTGCTTGGGGAAGGATATCTGCTGAATCCATTGTCCACGGATTTAAGAAGTGCTGTCTCTCCAATAAGATGGATGGCACAGAAGATGATATTTTGTGGGAGGACCATGCAGAAGAGACCAATGAGAGTGAAGAAAGTGACACTGATGAGAGCAGTGATGAATAATTTTTCGTTCCTCTTAAAGTGTCATTTTTAGCCTATTTTTTCAGTGATCACATTTTAAGTGTATCATTATTTTTTAATTTCCCAATGGTCTCATTTTTAGTGTAAATAACTTACCTTTTTTTTCCCAATCGATTTAATTTTGAATATGAATAACTTACCTTTTTTTTCCCAATCGATTTAATTTTGAATATGAATAACTTACTTTTTTATTTCCAAATTACATTATTTTAAGTGTAAATAGTGTGGTTTTTTTCTCTGAAAGTAATTTTATATAAGTAACCTAATTTTAAGTGTAAGCCTCTACCAGTAAATAATTTTTCTTTTCAAATGATTTAATACACACTGATCATATTTAAGTGGGAATATTGTTTTTTCTCTGAAAGTGATCGAAAATTTAGGGTGCGGCTTATATTCGGTGGCGGCCTATTTTCGGGCCAATACGGTACATTCTCTTTGAAACATGTATTGTGACGTTAGACATATGCTACATACCCGAATTGGCAGCGGTGGGCGTGACCTTGGTGAAGCTGTTGGCCGAAAAGAAGGAGTTATTGTCTGTCTCTAGGAGCGTTGCGGCCGCTCTCTGTAATCTCCCCCGCGCAGTCTCCTCCACTTCCGAGGAGGATTCTCCCTCAGAGAGACTTGTGGAGGTCCGTGAGCCGCTGCCCCCACTGCTCTGTCCCGGGGCCCCAGGTCGGGAGGGCTTGTCGTGGTCCTCACATGTCATGTGGGATTTCTCCTTCGTCTTCCGACTGTCAGGGGCAAGACAAAAACAATCGTCAGTACAACTAGTGGTCAAGACGAGAATACTACCGTCGGTACAATCAGCGGTCAAGACGAGAATACTACCGTCGGTACAATCAGCGGTCAAGACGAGAATACTACCGTCGGTACAATCAGCGGTCAAGACGAGAATACTACCGTCGGTACAATCAGCGGTCAAGACGAGAATACTACCGTCGGTACAATCAGCGGTCAAGACGAGAATACTACCGTCGGTACAATCAGCGGTCAAGACGAGAATACTACCGTCGGTACAATCAGCGGTCAAGACGAGAATACTACCGTCGGTACAATCAGCGGTCAAGACGAGAATACTACCGTCGGTACAATCAGCGGTCAAGACGAGAATACTACCGTCGGTACAATCAGCGGTCAAGACGAGAATACTACCGTCGGTACAATCAGCGGTCAAGACGAGAATACTACCGTCGGTACAATCAGCGGTCAAGACGAGAATACTACCGTCGGTACAATCAGCGGTCAAGACGAGAATACTACCGTCGGTACAATCAGCGGTCAAGACGAGAATACTACCGTCGGTACAATCAGCGGTCAAGACGAGAATACTACCGTCGGTACAATCAGCGGTCAAGACGAGAATACTACCGTCGGTACAATCAGCGGTCAAGACGAGAATACTACCGTCGGTACAATCAGCGGTCAAGACGAGAATACTACCGTCGGTACAATCAGCGGTCAAGACGAGAATACTACCGTCGGTACAATCAGCGGTCAAGACGAGAATACTACCGTCGGTACAATCAGCGGTCAAGACGAGAATACTACCGTCGGTACAATCAGCGGTCAAGACGAGAATACTACCGTCGGTACAATCAGCGGTCAAGACGAGAATACTACCGTCGGTACAATCAGCGGTCAAGACGAGAATACTACCGTCGGTACAATCAGCGGTCAAGACGAGAATACTACCGTCGGTACAATCAGCGGTCAAGACGAGAATACTACCGTCGGTACAATCAGCGGTCAAGACGAGAATACTACCGTCGGTACAATCAGCGGTCAAGACGAGAATACTACCGTCGGTACAATCAGCGGTCAAGACGAGAATACTACCGTCGGTACAATCAGCGGTCAAGACGAGAATACTACCGTCGGTACAATCAGCGGTCAAGACGAGAATACTACCGTCGGTACAATCAGCGGTCAAGACGAGAATACTACCGTCGGTACAATCAGCGGTCAAGACGAGAATACTACCGTCGGTACAATCAGCGGTCAAGACGAGAATACTACCGTCGGTACAATCAGCGGTCAAGACGAGAATACTACCGTCGGTACAATCAGCGGTCAAGACGAGAATACTACCGTCGGTACAATCAGCGGTCAAGACGAGAATACTACCGTCGGTACAATCAGCGGTCAAGACGAGAATACTACCGTCGGTACAATCAGCGGTCAAGACGAGAATACTACCGTCGGTACAATCAGCGGTCAAGACGAGAATACTACCGTCGGTACAATCNCAGGACAACCAGTGGTCAAGGTGAGAACTATCAATTAGAGGTAGCAAAGAGGAATAAAAGAGACTTATGTGAAGCCCTGTCATTGTTTAGAACAGGATGATTAGATCCTGATGTAGTTGCTAAACGTGACACAGGGATCTTAATGCTTCACTTCATGTTTTCAGCCACACAAAATACTAATATTTAGAGCTTACAGTTAAATGTTACAAATCCACAAATGTTCCAGTATTTTATTTTATTGTGCAAGTCCGTGTGTATTCCCTGGAACTCCCTTAAAGTGTTAAGTTTTACCAACTGTTGAAATATTGAGCTACACTGACCCTCTGTTCTCGTCTGTTGACGTGTGACGCTTCTTGTGGTTGCTGCTAGATTTTGACGAGGAGGACGGCTGTTCGTGCTTCTGTCTCTTGGAGCTGACCTCACCTTTAGAGTTGCAAGACCCAGCAATGTTGACAGTTAATGTGGTCACGCCAAACCCCCCTGGAGGCATATATTAGAAGGTTTACAATATGACCGAGAAAGAGCCAGGTTTGAGCCCTGGTAGGGGTGTAATTGTTCCCTTGAGTTGATGAGCGGACTTGCAATTAAGATAAACTTGAAAGAAGGTTAAAACTAAGGAAGGACCCTTTAAATTGGGTCTTAGTTCTTTGAGTGTCTGTCCCTGGGGCCATAGCCGCTACATTTTGATGGGTTTTATTCAAACTTTTAAACTTCTAATAACAAATTCATGTTGATTTTTGTGGAAAACTAAATCATTCAGAAATTAGATTTTCTGATTTAAAATTGTAAATAAAATACAAATTTTTTTAGCCCCAAGTCTTACTACCCGTTTGGGTTGTATACCGATGTACTAATTACACGAATATGTTATGGATTAGTGATGTTGAATTTAGAAGAAGTGTAACCACATTTGAGTGTAGAGTGAAAAACCACCCTCATTGCACCCAACCGGGATCAAACCCCCGATCTCCCTGTCATCAATAGTCTAGTCTACTGCTAGAGTAGCGACCACTGAAATCAGGTATGTTTAGTGAAGTTTCTCGCCTGTGCTTGCTGCAGTGGTGAGAACGAGGCCTGTGTTTAGCGAGGGCCACGCCTCCTTGGATTGGCTCGCTTGGGGGCTGGGGTTGGCGACAGTGCAGTTACTGGTCAGGGGAGTCGTGGTGGCAGCATTGAGAGCCACTGCCGGGGGCGACGGGGTAGGCTTCCTGTAACAGAGTGATACCAACATCGTGGAAACAAAGAAGCACGTAGCGTAATATGTAGGAAATAAGGTTCATCGAGAATGTTCTAATACATAGTTAAATAAATATGATAGAATGGTAGTAAACGAAGCATGTGTTTATTTCCTCACAATGTGAGCGAGCTCAGGGTCCCGGGTTCAATTCCTGGCAAGGCTGAAACGTTTAGCACCGCGTCCTACAACCCCTATGTTCTAATTACAGTAATATGTTGGAGATTAGCAAGGTTGAGTTTTGTGACACAGAGTGAAGTGTGTTATATCACACGTAGAATGGGGGGTGTTTGTACCTCTCCTTGTTGCAACTGTTGAGGAGGAGCTGCTCGTGAAGTTTCTTCTCGTACTCTTGATGTTTTCCCTGTTGCATCTCCTCCTTTGTGAAGCTCGCCTCACGTGCAGGTACATGCAGTCGGACTTGGGACACGGCTGGTTCTTCATGAAGTGAGAGCAGTACTTGGTGGTACCCAGGGACGCTTTCAGGGTGCGACCGTCCACGCTGATGTTGTTCACCGCCTGGATGGCTCTCAAGGCATCGTCCCCCTTGTTGTAAGTCACGTACGCGCTGGCGCTCGGACCCTGACATCACACACACGGTTTTACTGGTTTGTAGGCTAAGAGTACCAGGGAACTACTGCATCCAATTTACTGGTTATTTGACTAGCAACACACACAATAATGTAGTTATCAAATGTGTGTTTGTATTGGCTCTAAAGGTAAAGTTTGAATGGGAAGAATCAACTTTCTAGTAACTGTACTGCTGCCAACACTCAAAAATGATAATACTTAAACTTAAATTTAGAGTTTTAGCTGTCAATATTTTTACTTACAAAATTTTGTAGTAATTAACTAAAATATATATTTTTTCCCCCTTTCAAAAAGTCGAAGTTGACATTTGTTTCAACACCAAGTCGAAGATTCGAAATTCCTCACACAGAAGAAACTAGCGGAAAAAAAACTCAATACAACTTTAACAATGAAAATACCCAATTAGCCCTTTACGCTGCTGCCACTGGAACTCTTCAGGACAAAGTGGGAGGGAGGGAGCTATAGCTCACCTGTGAGCCGGCGTACGAGGTGCTCTGGTTTATAACCACTTTGTGTATCTTCCCAAACTTTCCAAAATATTCGTGTTTCTTCAGCACCTGGGAACACAAACAACAACTAAATGGTTTACTGTAGAGGAGAGTTGAACCCCAGTCTCCGGTATAAATCCGGTGAAACCTGGGTGTTACTCTTAAGTTGGTCAGAAAATATTTTGTTTCCAACATGAACTTTGTGAAGTGACTATATCAAAACCCGATTTATAAACTAACTTCAATCTAGAACAAAAACAACACCAAGCCCCCAGGCCGTTAGTTAATTCATCATTGTTTGAGGGGAAACACACATTTTACCAACAATACATTTTTCGGCCATGCCAGGAATCGAACCGGATACCCTTCCTTAGCTCAGTAGATACACAGGCTACTGAACAAGATAAATTATTGGACTATCTAGAAATTAGAAACTGTTTGTACCAGCTAGATATTAACATTTTGGTTTGTACCAATACGTAACAGAACAGCTATAAAACCATTCACAATCCAAAATTTGAAAATAAAAAAAATAAAAAATCAAACTGTAAGAAGCTTCGGAATCTTGAATCTGAATCTTGTTAGGGTTAGTAATTCCAAATCTTGAACATTTGAAAGATTTTTATCGGATTAAAATTTCAAATCCAAATGGATCCTGGATTCAGATTTGATGAAATTTAATTTGAATTCAAAAGTAAAAAAAGTTGAATGATTATATTTTTTTAAGGAAGTTCTCAATTAATCCATTAGTTGACTCAACCATAGAAACTTGTGACTGGTAGTATTTAAAATATAGTAATTATTTAGACACTTTTTTACAGACTTTTTTAATTGAAATGAATTAAAAATATATATAATCAGGCCTAGTATTCAATTTAGGTTTGATAACATTTCATTTTAAAATATTTTATTTGATTTGAGTGGTAAGCCAAGATTCGGATTGAGGATTGGCACAGTATTCTGTTTCTCCTGACCTCGGCCTCCGCCAGCCTCACGGGGAGTCCCACCACGAACACCAGGTTGCGCTGCACCACTCTCACGTTGGACAGATGCTTCCTGTTCTCTGTCAGCTTCTGCTTACGCTGCTGGTCTCGCTGACGCTTTTCAGTCTTCAGACGCGACACTTCCTCCTGTGACAGCGGCTTGAAGTCCGCCGGGTTCTCGGGGTACGCCTTGCGGCACGCTGGGCACAGGCCGTTCTCGTCCGTACGGATGCGGTGCCAGCAGAACCGGCAGATCTGGGAAATAGGACAAGACAGACCGACGATGTAAAACTCTTTCTCAAACCTCAGGAAACAAAAGTTCAGCCACCTAAACGAAACGGCGATACTCAGAATTGGAACTGTTCATTGCGTCCATTTTTAGTTGTTTAGATGTTTCACTTTGTACCAGCAACTTGTAAATGTTGTGTTCCAGTGGCACAACAAGAATATTTTGGAGGGGAGGGAAGAGGGCAACCAATCAAGGCTGTGTTCCCAATTATATTTCGGGGGGAGGGGGTTTAGAAGGAACAGCTTCAATAACCACTGGAGGTGAAGACAATTTATGATGCCTCTAGATGCTATTTCAATCCCTGTTATGGTAACTAAGGGCGGTGAGTTCAATAATGTAATCAACCCTAGTTTATGGTAACTAAGGGCGGTGAGTTCAACAATGTAATCAACCCTAGTTTATGGTAACTAAGGGCGGTGAGTTCAACAATGTAATCAACCCTAGTTTATGGTAACTAAGGGCGGTGAGTTCAATAATGTAATNCTTTTAACAGTTTGTAGCTCTTAGGAGACTCTTAACATGTGTAGGGGTGGGTAGATCTTTCCAGTACTTTTAACAGTTTGTAGCTCTTAGGAGACTCTTAACATGTGTAGGGGTGGGTAGTCCGTGGTGGAGGGGAGAGGGGGCAGTTAGAAAAATAAAGTTTTGCCCTCCGACCCAAAGGGGAGTCCAAGGATCCTTTCTAGGAAAATTTTACAAGAAATATTGATCCACCTAGAAACTATTCGGAGGGGTTTTTTTCTTTGTAAATTTTGAAAACTTAGATGATTCGGAGTAGTCCTTGTTCGAATTTATATTTAAATTAATTTCTCCTAAAAGCTATTTAAAGTAGTCACTCCCCCGTAGATTTTTGGAAAAATGCATGCTCTAAGATATTTGGAGTGATCTTTTGCTGGGAAATTCTAGACAGTTAATTTGAGGTTTTTGGGGGAGGACTGGGGGTGTGTGGCAGATTGTCTTCCCCCTCACCCACCTTTAGGGGTGGTTTTTTTTAAAAAGAGTGATTGTATGAAAAACAGCTAAATGCTTGAAAACAAACAAATAATTATAATTGAAGGAGGTTAAACCCCAAATACAATGGTTTTCAAATGTTTTAAAAAATATTAAGAAATCAATACAATAAATAATGAGATTGGGGAGATGAGGGTTTGAATCTTGGTCGGGTTAGAGGGTGGTTTGTCCTTAGTGGTTTACTCAATTTTCCTCCACACAAATGCGAGTACACTTACTATTTAAATTCTACCTTTCCCATCCCTGGTCTATTAACATAATTAATGCAGGCGTATAACACAAACATATTAAGAAGCAGCGTGAAAGTAATTAAAATAATAATATTTAGCACCGCGTCTTACTACCCGCTCAGGTTATACGCTTAAGTACTAATTACGCTAATGGATTAGGAATTGGGAAGTTTGAATTTAGAGGAAGTGAACCCGCATTTGCGTGGAGGGAGAGTGGAAAACCATTTATGAAAAACCACTCCCAGTTCACCCGACTGAGATTCGAACCTCGATCTCCCTGTCCTTGGCGGTCTAGCTCAACACAACTAGCGTGTTAGCCAACTACGCCACCGAGGCGGGTAAAGTAATTAAAACATTTTACTTTTTTTATTTAAGAAAATTCATCCTTCATTACAAGTTATTTAATTATTTTACAAACGGGTAGAGTTGGTTCAGTGTTCGACCAAGCCTAAGGGCCATAATTTGATGCTCAGTCAAGTATATTTTGGTATTTGGTGCTCTTTTAGACCAAATAATACTATTATTTTTAAAATGTACTTTCTACATTTTCCAACGGTTTGAAATCCATTTTATTTTCAAATACCCATCGAGCATAGCGCTATAATATGCAATGTGTATCATCTTACTAACCGAGAGTAGTACATCAGTACATCTCATATTCCTTTTAGAAACATTTGCGTTAAATAGAGTTAGGTTGGAATTTGAGCCAGCACTTAGATCAGTTATTAACCAAATTAATTCAACGGATGTAAATATAAGTGCAAACAAAGGTATCTACCTGATGTACACAGTTGTATTATAACCAAGAATTAGTGAATCCCCTCCTAAGTGTCGGTGCAGAGATAGCTGCTCTGATAAGACAATTATGTACAATGATACTAGGATATTCCACACAATCACACTTATAAACACACCCGTTTACTTTGCTTCACCTCATAATAAATAATTAATAGCAAGAAGAAATAATATTGATCAGCAAATGTTCAAAATAAGAATTATTCTTAATTCATTGTTTTCCAAACTGTGGTAGGTGTACCCCCAGATAATTACTCTAATAGGGTAGGGATGAGAAGGAAGCATTTTAGTGGTAATATACCCGCAATTGCGTGGAAATAAAGTGGTAAAAGCAGCCTCAGCTGACCTGACCCCGATTTCTCCACCATCAGCAGAAGCCAGGCTAACACAAGAGCAACGTCTTAGACCATTCAGCCACTGAAGCGGGTCTGAGTTGTACTAATCATAAAGTTGTTTTTGGTATTAGTCTGAAAAACCAATGTACTGGATATTGATATGTATAGCACTCACCTGATATCCACACTAAACACTAGTGATGCTGTACCCCTGTATAGACATGTATAGCTCTCACCTGGTATCCACACTAAACACTAGTGATGCTGTCCCCCTGTATAGACATGTATAGCACTCACCTGGTATCCACACT
>CABFWB010004355.1:32060-60870 GCA_902151455.1 Timema bartmani
CCCCCAGTTCACCCGACCGATATTTGAACCTCGATCTCCCCGTCCTCGGCGGTCGAGCTCAACACGACTAGCGCGTTAGCCAACTACGCCACCGAGGCGGGTTTATGTTAAGTTAATGTGTTAGGGTTAAGAAAGGTCATATTTAGAGGAAATGTACCCACATTTGCGTAGAGGGAGAGTGGAAAACCATTTAGGAAAAAACATCCTTAGTACATCTGACAAGGACTAGAACCCAGAATGCCCCGCATGTGCAGTCCAGTCTATGACGAGAGTGACCTGATGTGTGAAACTGATTTTATCTTAAGGCCTCTTTGAAAATTTTAAAATATTGAGAGGGCAGCATTAAAAGAATACTATATTTTAACTATTTTAAGTAAGAAAAATCTTCAACCTAATTTACTTTTTGTAATAAAAAAGTACTAAATTATAAAACAATAGCCTCTCATTTCCCCAGAAAGTTGTGCAATTCCTATCGAGCTTTCTCAAACAAAACTGGACCTTTTGTGAAAGGTTACAATTTTTAACCAATGAAATGTGACCAAGATTCCTGAAAGGTGTATCTCTACCACTTTGGCAGTGCATGTTGCTTCGTGGATCGTGCCACATGGGGCCCACATGGTGGACATCCCTGCCTTGGACTATTTGGCCACCGAAGCAGGCTTCAAGATAACTAAATTCTGACACAGATATTACTGTTAGAAATATAAATAACAGAATCCAAGTTAACTTGTAAATTGACTGGTGGCATTTTGGATCTAAACAATCACAAGTTAGGTCACTGTATATGACAAATAGTGAACCGCAATGAATAGATTGTCAGAAATATTTTCAAAACGTTTTCAAGAAAATTAATATAGTATAACCAGCACGATGTACAGTCTTATATGACATTCCATGACCATTACCTGGTTTCCAAAACACTGGGTGGCCCAAATTTTTGCCAAAATAAGTCGAATATTTCTCCAGTAGGAATAAGAGTTTAATTTCCTTCACTTGGTGATACCAACGGTTGTTGAATATCTGTCATGAGTATAGCGGCATTAGATGAGAAACTTTTTAAATGAAGAGAGAAAGTTGTCATTAAATTCCAGGACAGATATTCAACAACTGGTGACGTGTGAAGAAAATTTATGTATTTATTTATTTGGAGCACAAACTGTTTTGCTATAAAAACTTCAAAAAACACTAACCTTTTCTCACTTCCCCTACACCCCCATGTTAGCCTAGTGATGTAACAAACCAAACTTTGTCACCATTATATCGTATGGAACTCACAAAGAATGTTACTGGCCAGCCAAAGTGTTAATGTGTCCCTCTCCAAGACATCTGTTCACTAACAAGTCACATCTACAGTAATCAGTTAAACTGTCGCAGAATATTATGAAATAAAAACAATAGTTTGTATATTTTTATCTTGAAGCACAAGTTTATAACGCTCAATGATAAGCTGATAAACACGTAATGGCAGCCAACTAACAAAGAATACAACTGTCATGTCCTTTAGCATTGACAGCATGTAGGAACTGTCGTGTCCTTTAGTGTCGACAAAGAGATGTACCATCAAGCACGGCTGTGGAGTCAATCGGTAGAAAGGTATCAACCTCGACTCATAGAAATTTAGTTTGTTTTTTCTTTCAGAAATTGTAGTAAACTAAATATTTTTTTAATGTTCTATTAGCCAAGTATCCTGATGATTCAAGTGTTGGGGATGAAATGCCCTGTGCTACCATTTTAGTATTTTAATTTATATCCAATAGTTACAACAAATTTACTCTGTTAAAATTATTTTGATAAGTATTTTTTTTATAACTTATTATTAATATAAATTTGCCATTAATAAATGAGTCGGAGTCTGACAGTAGAAAAAGTAGAGGATTCGGAGTCTAAGGTTTAGCCTTCTGACTCCGCAGCCCTGCCATCAAGAGACCACTGGTTGATACCCAGGAAAATATGGTTCTATTTTTAAATACTTATTTTGAAAATGTTTGCATATTCTCTAAATATAATTAATTCATGTATATGTTTTGAAACATTTAATACAATAGTTGATAGTCTAAAAGGGGTAGGGTCAGAAGAATAACTAGGTGGAAATGCACCAGCATTCATATAGGTGTGATATGAACGAGCCATGACCAACTGATCCAGTACTACACATAGCCTGTGCACTGCGCAGTACAGTACTCAACTCGCACATGCACCTAGCTGTGACCGAGGTTTCTATTTTGATAAACTGTGTAATTACAACATAATTATGAAAGATTAGGAATAGAGTGTGAAATAAAATAAGAGATGCAAATTGATAAGTCATTAAAAAAATAATAGAAAATTGAAATTGACAATTAATTGTACAACTAATTTTATTAGTAAAGACTATAGTGAGGGAATGTTGGTATTAGCTTGGTATTTACATATTTAGTTTTAACTAGTGAGTCGATTAATTAGGGCAATGTCTTGATAAAATAAAACCACGATGGAATAAATCTGTAGCTCACAAACTGATTCAACTTTTTGTCCCTGTTAAAAAGAGTTCAAGCGTAGTCATGTGGTTGTATGTCAAGAATATGATATCCAGGTATGATATATGTACCCAAGTTCATACTTAGCTCAACTACCTCAACAGTTGTTCTTTAAAAATATTATTATTATTATTATTATTAAAAGTATCCTGATGATTCAAGTGTTGGGGATGAAATGCCCTGTGCTACCATTTTAGTATTTTAATTTATATCCAATAGTTACAACAAATTTACTCTGTTAAAATTATTTTGATAAGTATTTTTTTTATAACTTATTATTAATATAAATTTGCCATTAATAAATGAGTCGGAGTCTGACAGTAGAAAAAGTAGAGGATTCGGAGTCTAAGGTTTAGCCTTCTGACTCCGCAGCCCTGCCATCAAGAGACCACTGGTTGATACCCAGGAAAATATGGTTCTATTTTTAAATACTTATTTTGAAAATGTTTGCATATTCTCTAAATATAATTAATTCATGTATATGTTTTGAAACATTTAATACAATAGTTGATAGTCTAAAAGGGGTAGGGTCAGAAGAATAACTAGGTGGAAATGCACCAGCATTCATATAGGTGTGATATGAACGAGCCATGACCAACTGATCCAGTACTACACATAGCCTGTGCACTGCGCAGTACAGTACTCAACTCGCACATGCACCTAGCTGTGACCGAGGTTTCTATTTTGATAAACTGTGTAATTACAACATAATTATGAAAGATTAGGAATAGAGTGTGAAATAAAATAAGAGATGCAAATTGATAAGTCATTAAAAAAATAATAGAAAATTGAAATTGACAATTAATTGTACAACTAATTTTATTAGTAAAGACTATAGTGAGGGAATGTTGGTATTAGCTTGGTATTTACATATTTAGTTTTAACTAGTGAGTCGATTAATTAGGGCAATGTCTTGATAAAATAAAACCACGATGGAATAAATCTGTAGCTCACAAACTGATTCAACTTTTTGTCCCTGTTAAAAAGAGTTCAAGCGTAGTCATGTGGTTGTATGTCAAGAATATGATATCCAGGTATGATATATGTACCCAAGTTCATACTTAGCTCAACTACCTCAACAGTTGTTCTTTAAAAATATTATTATTATTATTATTATTATTATTATTATTATTAGCACCGCGTTTTACTACCCGTTCGGGATATACGCACTTATGCTAATGTGTAATGGTAAGGTGATTGTGAGATGAAATGGAGGACCTACAGTTTAACGTGAGATCCGAACCACGGTGGAGGCCTGACATTCCTCACATTCACAAGTTGTGATCTTTAAAAATAAAGAGACTAATTAAAACTCCTTTAGTCATACCAGTGTGGGGTCTAAACTAATTAACTGACTAAGACTTTGTTAATATGATGTAAACATTTAGTCAGGCATATTTAGTTTATTTTTAGAGATATAAAGATGATGAAAAAACTGGGGAGAGGAATGTAAAAAAAAAAGTTGGGTTGAATATCAATGAATCAAAACCAAAGTCATGAAACTTTCAAGAAAAGCATAAAGTCATGAAACTTTCAAGAAAAGCACAAAATGAGAAAACGGTACAGGTCAGGGAAATGAGCTTTCAAAAAGTGCAAAAGTTTAACACTTAACTGGGGCCATGTGTTGGTATTAACGTCAAAGAATGTGTTCGTCAAGAACAAAATGTGTGCATCGTGAGTCCAGTTGTACTGTACACCTCCGAAACACGGCCCATGACAAAGAAAGAAAGGAGAGAAGATTTAGGAGCGCGTGAGAGTTGTATGCAACCTGCCAATGTGTTCACAAGATGAAGAAACATAACAAGGAGTTAGGAGGGGAAGGAGGTGGCTGATCACTGGATGATTGATTGATAATTAGCTAGGCTGAAAGTTACCTGAGAGTATTCAGGTAAAATTTTATTTGCAGCTTTGGCAGAAGATAAAACATTAATGAGAATACATAATAAGAGTCTTGAATTAAGTACAATATTGTTTAGGAATTAGGTTAACTTGTGGCAAAACAAACGGCCACCATTACCTACTAAATTATCTTCACATCTGTCTAATATATTTTTAATACAAAATTCCTTGTTAATTTCCTTTTTTTTCACAGACACATTGGAGAGTACCTAATATTGAAGAATGAAATGCCATTTATTTTAAATTATAAAATTGACGTATGTGATGTCCAGTCATTGTTTAGCTAAACCAGATTATTTTACCTCGAAGGGTAAATATCTGGAGTTGCCATAAGCTACACAATGTTTCAGGGAGAAAAATAAATAAATAAACAAGGAGAGGTTGAGCTATTCAACTCAGCACGACGAGTTCTTCCGTTCACTTTCTTCTACGACAAGGCCCAGCCTACTATTTAAAATGTGAAGGGTAATTATTTTAAACATTTATCGTGAAGTTCTTTGTGTTTTTCCGTCACATGACAGCCCTGAATAGTGAGGTAGCCTCACTGGTGACACCTCAAGACAAGGTAGTATCTGCACATTTATTGCCTGGAGTAGAGGAGTGGTGAACAAAACCGGTACCAGAATATGTGAGCAATTCGGACACAAGTTGGTACCAATCAGCCGATTGAGCCGTTGGAATTAAAGTTGAAAGTATTCATAGTTGCTTGGGACATCACTGATCTGCCGATACTACAGGATTTCTGTTATTTGTTAACCTTAAATCTGGTTTTTATTAAAAAAAAGGCCCACTTTCTATCAACAATGACTGAAAGTCACTAAACTTTGACATCTAGAAATATGTCTCTTAAGCCCTATTTGATTCATTAACTAAAAATTCATCAAAAAAGTAATCAAATCTTCAAATAATACTTTACTATACATTACCATTATTAATTAAACAGCCCAAGAGTGTAAACATAATATAATGTAGTATCTTTTTGTTCCGCCATTGTGGCAACACAAGTTAACAAATAACGGACGTCCTATGAAAATCAGACTCGATCAAAGCTAATAGACATAAAGAGTTTGGGGGTGTGGGCCAGAAAAAACCCCAAAATACAAACTGGCCCAATTAAGTATAGTTTACATTTTATAATAAAAAACCTAAAAATAGATTTAAAACCCCCATTCATTAAAGACTAAATAGGTCTAAGTTCAAGTTGAGAAGATAAGGTATGTGCGCTTCCTAGCCTGGGATTAGTAATATGACACAAATCCCTCCCAACTATTCTTATAACAATCAATTGACACAAAGCTTTATAGGGCCTATCCCCTACAATATGTTCCAAGAGATATGCTCTAAATACAGGAGTGAGTTATATTTGACAGGTCAGTAAAATAGAACAAGGAAACAGAGGTACAATAAACGTTAATTAGTTTGTATCAGATATAAAATTAAAAGGCCAAACGGTTACGTATATTTCTTGATAAAAATGAAAGTTTAAAGATAGGTATGTGATTTCATTATGATTACGATTAAATTGCTGGTTTTACGAAACACAAACGATCAAAACACTACAATAATACCTGATTACACATAAAAATCAAGTTAATAGGCCATGAAGCAGTAAATGTCAGATTCACTTTAAAAGGTTTAGTCCTACTCTTAGTACAAGTTTAAGATTACATTAAAGCTTTATTTAAAGGTATTACCATAAAGACGGAAATAGATTATGAGTACTGTGACATATTGAATCGTATCAAAAGATCAAGGTGAAGAATTACTTAAAGTCAAACAATCAAAGTGACAGGAAAAAGAAAATTATCAGTATTTCTAAAACAAGGCTTAATTTAAGATACAAACAGTGATTGTAGGTTTGTATAAGCGAACAATGTTGCTTCACACGTATAGGTAATTAATATTGGTTTATGTTCAGTTAATTTTGTACAGATTAAAAAGTGACGTTTACAAAAATAATAGCCTAGCCTAGTCTTTCCCTATACTGTCAAACTGCCATGTTGGTTATCTGCAGATTATTTAGAACACTTCCGCTTTCGACCCCCGCCCCAAAATAATATAAAGTCTTGGGGAACAAATTAATAAATTGCATTATGATTTCTAGGTACTAAATGACAGAAAAGTGGTTAAAATAAAGATCTCAAAATTTCAATCTAGAAGTTCCGATTACTAAAAAGATGTCTTCTACTAAGAATAAAGAAGACCAATTTATCCAAATAAGGCTTATTCTCGGTTAAAAATACTTGCATTTAAGTATACAGGAATAATATCAAAAGTAGTTAATGAAACTCAGCCCAGCTCTGTTAAAATTATCACGGCTATTTCTACTAAAATTGTGTTTACTTACGTTTAACTTTAAAGCAGAATCTGAACCAGGAAATTTATGGTTGACGAAATAATGATCTAAGCGCAGCTGTAGTGCGCATATAAAACGGATGCTAGTCAAAATAAAGACAGGAGACGATAACAAAGAATTTACAGCTCTACGAAATAAGTAGTTTCCATTCAAATTAATAACCAATAGAAATAAAATTTACTATATTTTTTGATTTAAAGTTTTATTGCTAAAATTATGCAATAGGTGTAGATATAGCAATTAAAATACAATTTGTTATTTACTTTTGACTAGACATAAAATGGCGCTGGGTGAGAAATGTAATAATATTCAATGTTGCTATGGCAACTAATTTTGTTTACGCCTTTTAGCGATTTTATATGTTATTTCTGCGAATTTTGAATAGTCATTTAGATAAAAATGGCATTACATTTGCTTTAAAATGTTAAGATTATTTTAATATGTTGTAAAAGTAGCGTTAAGCATTTTCCTATATATTTCGATTAAATAGATAAATTACCTACTCGAAAAACCAAAACAATATACTATGTAGTGCTAATCTAGTTTTTTTAATGGAACTATAATGATCCATTCAACATAACATAAAGAGTTGTCAAATGGAGAGCTTTATCGGAAGATTAAGTAGAGAAAGCCAGCTCCACATTGAGTTATATGTTTTATTGTATATTATAGTTCATTATGTCCTCTCCTTACATTTTATTTAAATCTCCAATCGGCTGACATTGAAAGTACCTAAATACTTCAACTGCTCAAATTCCACTTTTGTGGGGTAAAATTATTTTTTAGCAAACGTTAGTCAAAAGTTTCACACACAAACTTTATTGTATGGATAAAATCATTCAATTGAAAGATGTCCTAAACTCATGGGTGTTGGTAGAATATAATTTTTGGGGGCTGTGAACCCCACACCTAAACTACCCTGTAACATTAACTACCCTGTAACATTAATTATTCTGTAAGGCATCCTTAACGTCTCTAACCATAACTAGCAAACAATAACAGATTATGGTAGGAAGATATTTTTTCAAAACACATATTTGTTTGGGGTCACCATTAGCAAACATTTAGTATAGGTATATTGTTATTTTATATGTACTATTAACTCTCCTAGCCATCAGATACATTTGAGCCTCTCCCAGAATCCTACTATAAATATTTACCGATACAATTTTATTATATATGAAAGATGGGAAAAATATGTTTTCCTTAAAGAGATAAATACATCCAAATTAATCAAAATTCATGTTTTTTTATTGTAAACTACGAGACTGACAGGGCTGATATTTGAATACCTAACAAGTTCTTATTAATTGTAATTTAGTTTTGGCGGTGTTACTGTATGTACGATAATTTTTATGGTAATATAATGAACATCATTCTGGTTGTCTAGTTCTAAGGTTTATTTTCTTATTTGTCTATTGTTATTTTTAAAATAAAAGCTTTTCCACACTAATCTCTGATGTGGCGAGTAGTGAATCCTCGTTTCTCGAGACATCGATTGTTTCAGCTTTACAATTACATTATATATTACTATCATTTACTAATCAACTATTGTTAAATGTAAATAAATTTAGAGCTGTGTTTCAGGTAAATTATGCACATAAAAATGTGTACCTAATTGAAATGTTAACAATTATTTTGTAATCTGCCAGTTTACTGACCCAACACAAGCCTCATGGAATTAATGACAAAAACAAGATGAAGTGAAGTGTATTTCAGTAGTTTGTTGAATTCTGGGAGTGTCTCAGTACAATGGCAGGATAACTGCTCCCCTTGTGATATTCTCGGCCCAAACCAGACTCTTCAATCAATATTAATTATATATTATCTTATATATATATTATTTCTGTTGTCAACATACCTTTTTCTCAACTAATACAAAGCCTACAGCGATGAATGAAGTATCAGTGGATAGGATTTTTTTACCAACTTCTGGCATAGCATACTCAGTCAACGTTAAAACACATTGTTTGTTTAAAATATAAGTTAAAAGAAAAATCTAACAATATTTTTGTAATCAATTACCGAAAATAAACTCTCTTTGCTATTTTGTGTATATACTTCGCTGAGTATTTAATTTCAACAACCCAACAAAAGACTAGATCTTTTCTTGGTGGGGCAAGGTTGAATGTGTGCAAGTTTTGCAAGGGTTTACTCGTATATATAATTATATATATCCTCTTTACTATCACATGTTTGCTTTCAGTTAAAACTTTAAAGGATGTGCGAACAATTTTTTCAATTCGAGACTAAAATATAAAAAAGTGTCGAGTGTATGTTTATTAAAGTAAATATATAGTTTATAGAGTTCCTTTTGACATTTGAGCTGGCGCTTGCTCTAGATTGTCTTGTATATAGTTCATTCAAACACTTGAGATACAACTCATACACATTTTAAATGCAGTTAATGAAATAGTGACAGGTAGTTACAATGAACATAATTTATAATTTAACAGCTTGTATTGTCAAGGTTTGATATTGGAAAACAATATTCATACCTAACCAAAACATTTCTTATTGAAGGCCGTTTGGGGGGAGAATGGGGGAATGCAGCCTATTTTGTGGTTACTATGGTATCATTGGAAATATTAAATTCCCGGTTTGGTTTTATAATTTCTTATGACCATAATTTGCTCTTTTTTTTATTTCTCGAATTTTCTAGAGCCATTTTTTAACCTTTAGAGACAAGATAAGAGATTTATTTTCTTCTTGAATTTTCGAGTCCCTCACGTCCCTAAAAACTCCCCTCCCCACACAAAGGAAGTATATTCAACGTTTGATGGGACACAGGACCGGGTCATCAGTCCTCTGGATCTCCCTCACTGGCAGTTCTTGACACCACATTCACACTAAAAATAGACTCAAAACAGGTTTTGAACCAGTACCCTAAAAATAGTTGAGTGTTGTGTCTACCTCAACGTTCTTGCCCATGGCCGAGGATGCTCCTAAAGTAAATTAACTAATAATATTAATTTTGCTAAGATATTAAATTAAATTCGTATGTGCAGTTCCCCCCAACAATCTGTGGGCGCATGACGAGAGTAAGCCGGCGGTAATTTGCCTAGAGAGAGGGTTGAAAACCCACCTCGTCGTGATGAAATAAAGTGAAACAATTCCAGAACAATAACTGTGTCTTTATTTTGTTGCCAAATGATACATTTGTACACCTGATAGTAAAAGTGGTGTAAACAAATCACTAGTGAGCAACATTCCCCCGATACACCGTGCACAGTAGAGCTGAACGGTTGACACAATAGGGCAGGGGTCATCAACCTGCTGCCTCATCAAATATATACAATTATTTCAAGGGAAAAAATGACAAATATACATGGTACATAATCAACTTAATGAGTACATATTTTACAAATAATTTTTGCTTTTTACTTAAAGAAAAGTAGGCTATTACGTTTTAATAAAAATGTACTTTTAAGTCAACAATTGGTAACTATGGTTGATAAGACAAATCGCGCAACCTCCTGCTAAAAATAGGAATATACAACAGAACATACTTGACGAGATCCCTAGTGTGAGTATAAAAATGGGCTGACTGATACCAACATTTTAATATGTTTTCATTCCGAATATTGTGGGTACAGTGTTACCAACAAGAGACAGAAACTTTGACCCTTGGGCATAAAAAAGGTTGAAGACCCCTGCCCTAGGGGTGTTACAAACTGTGGGCAAGGAAATAGGACATCTAAACTGTACAGTAGACTGGATCATCAGGCGCCAGTAAAAAATTATATAATTCTTTAGTATTTCTCTTTAAGGAAAACCTCTTTTCGCTTTATGAGGTAACTGTGTCTCATTTGTAAGAAGGTACAGGAAAGGTGGACAGAAACATAAAAAAGGGACAAAAACAGTTCACATTTTACACTGCTGCCACTGGACAAAGAGGTAATGGTTGCCTCTGAAAGAAAATCGATCGTCACCGCCCAATCCCCCGACCTAGGTTTCATTCTATCGGAACTCATCAGGGAGGAGGAGTGTGAAACACGCAACACAACTTCCTAAAAGAGGAAAACAAAGAAAGGGAGAAAAATGGAAAATTGTGAATAATGATAGGATACATAAATAGGAACATGTAAAAGCCATATTGTGTTTGTCCCTTTTATATGTTTCTATCCACCTTTCCTGTACCTTCTTACAAATATAATTTAATTCTTTAGTAAAATTCTTAAATGTTATTTAATAGTTAGGGATGGGCTTTCGAATCCATAAGGATATTTGAGGATCAAAGATTCAAATCCTTTAAAAAAAAATCCGGTTTCTGGGGCTGTATGCACGCTGAAAGCAAAGGTTAAAATTAACTGGCGACTTTGACGCAACATCTGGGCCAATTTATCTCCCTACCACCCCGGGTAATTGAGGGTCTACTGTAATCTTAATAAAATATGACACTTAAGTAACCAAATGAAAAATATTACAGAATAAGTTCATCTTTTTGTCCCTCTTTACTAACAACCCTCATTATTCTAACAGATTTAGTTACGATGGCTACTTAGGTATTCTTGCCAACCGAGCGGTTGCCGCCAAAGCGATGATAGTGCCAACATTTGCAGATAAAGTGGGGCATGTGGTCAGCACAATGAGCCCTCAATTTTCTAGACCAGAGCTGCTAATTTACTCAAATATCTCATTTGTCCTTATGAGGATGATTTTGACCTCGTCACAGAATATCTGGAAGCACCGGGGATTAAACCTGAGGCCTCTGGATAGGAACTCTGGCCACTAACTAGACCATAGAGTGCTTGAGGAGACGAATCCCCGAACCTCCCAGGTCTGCTGTCCACAGTGTTTCAAGACTGAGCCAATTAAAACATGTTCAGTTTTCCATGCACAATCTTTCCAAATGATTAATATGTGCAACTTCAACTTAATAAAAACTGTATTTTTAGTGTTCTTTATATATAAAAAGAGAGAATATTATAGCAAATTTTCTCTTCACAACAATAACAATATAAACACTTGAATTCAGAAAAAACCTTTTGTTGACTGCGCTCATCTTTATCTAAAGCAATGTAAGATTAATTCAATTTTAATAGACTGGGAATTGGTGTCTGTGTTAAGTAGATATAATTTAAGACATGACAAATGTATAAGTGAATCTATACAAACATTAACATAAGATTTAAAAGAAGTTTTACTACTTCAAAAAAGTCAAGTTAAAACATAAAGAATAAATTTATGTATGAGAAAGTTATNTCCCAGTCTATTAAAATTGAATTAATCTTACATTGTATATTCGTTCCTTATTACCATTTATAATGTTTTTTAAGAATTTATCTAAAGCGCAAACACGATTGCATGAATTGGTAGAAAATATCACTCTGATTTTCTTAATCTAAATTACTGAAATGATTTAAGTGTTTACATTTAAAAATTACATGCAAAAAAAAAAACCTTAAAAATTGCTAATTATTTTTTGTTGCTAAACTTAACAAATTGACACACCAGTTTAATAACTTACCAAACATAAAAGTTAAATGTTGTAAATATGTTTTGGGAAACTACTTTTTAGTTGCTTTAGTTTTCATTTTCAAAATCCAGGGTGTGGACAAAACAGTGTGATTAACAAACCTGCCCTTTCCGTCAGATTGGAGAGTTAAGATGGGATGGCAAGATAAGGCCTGTTATGGAGCAACATTTATTCTGGGTAGACTAAATAAAATATATCTTGAGTTGATATGTTCAGTTTAGTTGGTAATATCAACAATTGTTGAATATCTGTCAAACCCGGTCTAACGTGCTAGTCTAGAGTTGGACTAGACTGTCAAAGAGGTTCGATCCCAATTGTGTGAGAGTGGGTTTTCCTAAATGGTTTTCACTTTTCCTCCATGCAAATGTGGGTGCATTTTCTCTAAATTAAGCCTTCCTAATCTGTAACCCATTAGTTTAATTAGTACATAAGAGTATAACCTGAACAGGTAGTAGGATGCGGCACTAAAAAAGAACTGTTGGTACCACCAAGTGTATAGAATTTAGCTGAACGTATTTATTGGAACAATATTTAATTTATTTTAGCCCTAAAAATTGTTTCTTATGAAAACCACAAAAACATTGAGACTAATTCTCACGTTGCCCTCGTTACACCCTCACCCTCACTCCCTTAAATGTTAAATTTAATTTCGAATGTAATTGGGCTTGAATTCAAGACTTTCAAGTATATGTTAATTGAATGAGTTTTCGGCCACTTAACAAACCCTGGGTTTGGACCATCATCGCCAAGAGGCGAGTGTTGGCCTCGTCCTATCCAGGATAACAAACTCTCCCACTAAAAATCCCCTCCAGACCTGTACAAGTTTAAAAGTAGTTTCCATCACAATATTCCAGACATTAAAAACAATCGAGTTTATACATAATTGTACAATAAAATAACATTATTTTAACTATACTTATTTTCAAATGGTAAAAAAACAAAACTATGATATTCTTTAGCTCACCTTCTTAATATCAATCATAATTAAATGTATTCTTTACTCAAAATATGACCATCTGGTGGAACAATAAAAACACAAAGCAAGGATCATTCAAAAATATATTTCAAAACATTAAACAAGTGATTCTACCTCTGCTAGGATTTCGCCGTAACATGCTAAATAAAATAGAATGTACTTATATATACATATGTATATAAAACTTGATGTGTTAAAAAAAAGCAGTGTTTTCTTGCGATACAAGCTGATTGTTGATTAGTCAAAAATGGGACAATCAAAGTTATTTCGAGAGACCTGTCCGGTTCTCCGCCAGAGTGTTTCACAATGTAACATCAGAGAGAAAGTTGTCATCTAAAGTGACAAAGTAAAAATACAGGCACACAAGTTTGGAAAAAAGTATTTCAGTAACAATGACAACATAACATGACAGGGGCAAAAAAATAAATGTTTCCATGTTGAAGGGTTGATTCTTGAGTTGATCTCTGGTTAAGTTCAGTGCGTTGGTGTTTTTTTTCCATTAAGTTAACAAAGGGAAAATGACGAACAAACGACTGTATTAAATTAAACATTGAACGTAGCTGTCAACTTATCAGAAAACTGAACGCCTCAAAGTTTACAGTTTAAAACACTTTTAAGTTGGCCTGAATTCAACGAAGCACAAAGATTACGTAAAATATTCCCCGCATAACTCAAAGAGTAATAAGCTATTATCAAATAACAACTGGTAAAACAATAACAAGTTTTTAGTGAACAAATGTTCTACCACAATTTTAATAATTAGCGAATGTTTTTGTAGCCGGCCACTGAAAATTGTGTCCTTTCAAATGGGTTTGAACATTTCCTCAAATTGTAAAGTTTCCCAATTGAAATAAATGCTGAAAAACACACATATCTAATATTTGCAAATAATTATATAGTCAATTTAAATTTATTTTTAAATTTCTTTGACTTGTCTAAATATAAAATAGAACTTTTTTTTTATATATCAAATACCTCATTGTAGTGTTTAACATCCATCTGACAGCTTAGCTCAGTCAGTAGTGTGTATAGTGATGAATTAACAGCCGGGGGACTGGATGTTGTTCCTGTCCTAGTCTTAAGTTAGAGTATAAAGCATATGAAGCCACGACAGGCCTAGCAAGCCGGTAGTGGAGAATATATGGCTTGAATAAAAAAACAACCACAGGCTGGAAACAGTGAGGGATGTAAAGTAAAAGGTTTTTAACATTAAGGTAGCAAAAAGGGGTCTAATTTAAAATTAAATTTATATAATAAAAACCCTTTTTAACTTTATGAGGTAATTATATTATATTTGTAAGAAGGTACAGGAAAGGTGGATATAAACATATAAAAGGGACAAACACAATAAATGGCTTTTACAATGTAAAGAAGAACGCAGTTCACACTTTACACTGCTGACACTGGACAAAGAGATAATGGCTGCCTCTTGAAGAAAATCGATCGTCACCTCCCAATCCCCCGACCTAGGTTTCATTCTATCAGAACTCATCAGAAGGGAGTGTGAAAAATGTAGCACAACTTCCTAAAAGAGGAGACCAAAACACAAAAGGGAGGAAAAGAAATGTGTAGAGAATGAGAGGACACTTAGAAGGAAGTAAAAGGAACAACATAGATGACAAACACAAGAAATGGCCGTTATTCTTCCAAAAATAATACAAGTATTTAACTTTAACAAAAACAGCTGATTGGATGACTTCCCGTCGAGCTTTCAGAACTGACGTAATTCCTCCTGTCAGCCAGTATTAGATTCGTCTCATGGCTCCAGACAAATGTAACCCCTTACAACCCACTCCCCATTTGAACTGGAAATTAGGGGAGGTGCAGAGTAAGCAAATTTGTCAACTTTTACAACAATTTGTAAAAAAAAAAAAAAGCTTCATCAATAAAAGAAATATTGAGACTAAAATAAACAAAAATATATTTACATATATAATTTAAAATAAATAACAAACCTTTGATTCAGCTCTGGGAATATTTAACATATTCGATTCAGCTTCGCTTTGAACATCCCTACTACAATATGTTTTGCCATCCTTCAGTCGAGTGAATAAAGCTCCTAGGATGGCGCAGTAGAGATGGCACAGAGAGTTAAACAATTTTGAGGAAACCCTCCCAATAGTCAAGATCTATGTCCCTATATCATGGTCGGGATCATTCCCCCGTTCTTTTGCCGCAGTTCCTCAATCTGCTGCTGTGTCAACTGGATCTGACTGCCACTAGGGAGCCTCAAGAGGTACGAAAGACCAGAGTCAGAGAAGTGGGCCACCACCTGAGCAGCGGACGTCTGTTGCGTGGGAGCGGGGTTCGCGCCTCTCCCTCGGCCTGCAGACCCTAGCATGTTGTGGTTCACCGAGGATGTGACCCCCCTTCCGCGATCACTGGAGGTCAGCATGGTGGAAAGCAGCGTTTGCGCTGTGGTGGGACTACCTCGACCTCGCCCCTGGTTTGGGTTGATGATCGTTACAGGGCCTAGAGAGGGCTTTCGGCCCCTTGTTGACGGCATTCTCTGTCCCGGTATTCCGTTCATCCTGGACTCATAGCCACTTTGCATGTTCATCAACTGCTGGGTGAAGGGCCCTCGCGGGGCACCCATACTGGAGGGAGAGCGAGTGTACATGTTGGCATTCGCGGGGCTCTGTGGCTGTCCTTGTGAATTGGGTAGCCTTGAGTATGTCTTAATACCTGTACCTCGCATGACCACTCCGGGGGAACCATGGGAATAGGGGGGCCCTGTCCCATACTGTCCTGTTCCAGCTGCTACAGGAGCAGGATGCCTAATAACAGAACCTGTTTGAGACAACCCAACGCGACCAAGGGCCCCGATCTGGGGTGATCCACCCCGACCTAGAGTCCCCATCTGTGGTGACGCCCCACGACCAAGGGCTCCCATCTGGGCTGATCCACCTCGACCAGAAACCCCCATTTGGGCTGATCCCCCACGACCAGGAACAGCCATCCGGGGTGATATATTTTGGCCAAGATATATTTTGGCCAGAAGGCACACCCTTCTGGGGCGTACCAAGATTTAACCTGTGTTTTGCGGCTACTTGCATTCCATGAGTCCCTCCTGGGGTCCTTTGGACGGTGCTGAGCGGTGAGGCTTGCACAATCCTTTGCCTTGGGGGTGTAACCTCATTTTGTCCTTGAATCAAAGCGATCTTCCTCGGGGTTACGTTTGGAGAGACGAGGTTTCCTTGACCCCCAGAAACAAACATAGCCTGCTTCCCTGCTGGGGATAGCAGCACCGTCTGCTGACCGGGGCTCCCCACTTGGGGCATCAGCAGAGATTGTTTGACAGGAGTGATGGAGGGCATTAGGACAGACTGTTTCACTGGCGTGATGGTCGGCTGTTGCGGAGGTTTCTTTACAGTCGGAGGGGGGGTGGAATCTACAAACTCTACACTGTCACTACTATCATCACTGAGGTACACCACAGTAGGTCCCGGTGGGGCCTCCTTACTGACCTTGACCTGTCTGGGGTCTGTGAGGAAGAGTCCAGACTGAGGCCTACTAGGCTGGGCTGTAAGTCTCTCTATATTCACCACCTGAAGATGCACCTGGGGATGAGAGGGCTCTGTGTGGGGCTGTGATTGGGCGAATATCGCCTCAGTCTTGAGTGATTGCGTCGGGAGCTGTGTGGTGAGTGTTTGTGTCGTCTCTGTTGAAGAGCACGAAGTTATCTCCATAGGAAATTCAAACATTTTTCCCACCTCTTGTTTCACGGTCCGAAGTATGGCGATGGGTTGCATCTCCTGTTTCACTCTGGGGACAGGCTGAGGTTCCATGGGTGTTGGCGCAACCGGCAGACTGTCAGAAAGAGCACTTGGTTCAAACGTACCAGAGTCAAGTGGTGCAGGTTTCCCCGGATCTGGTGATTGCGACAGCACCTTGTCCTGGTACTCGGTGAGGATCTGACTGAGCTGGGGAACATCCTGGATCTTTCCCGCATCCACCAGCTCGTGGTTGAGCGGCACCAGGTCGATCCGACCATCCTCCCGGCGGAATATCTTAAAGATGACGTTGGTGCCACTGGGCAGGTGTTTGTACACGCCAGACTTGATGATGGCATTTAATGAGGGCTTTATCTCCTCGGCCAGCCGATTGTTCTGGTCCTCCGGACGCTCCAGTTTGATCGTCGTGGGGGGATAAGGGGCAGGTTCCTCCTTCACCTCAACTGGCTCCTGCTTGATGGTGATCTCGGAGTGACGGAAGACAGGAGGTTCCATCTGTGGCGGAGGGGCGGGTCGCAAGACAAGGCTCCCATGGTTTTTGAGGACCTTGCCCTCACGCATGGCCTCTGCGATGGTCTTACCTTGTAAGGCCAGGAGGGCGGGGTTGGTGGTCGTCATGGGAACCACGATACGACCTTCCTTGTCAACATTCAGAACCGCCTTGGTCGGCATGACCGGCCCGGGGTCACCAGACTTGGCATTCTTCGCACTGACCTTTTTCTTACGGCATTTTTTGAGGGGAGTAGCCGAGGGGTCAGACTCGTTGGGTGGGTCGGAAACTTTTTTCTTCTTACGGCTCTTCTTGGGCCCCCCTGCGATGAGAGGCAGGCGGGGTTTGGCAGGCATAACCTTCCTCTTCTTGACGGGCAGCTCCCAAACATCGTCTGGGTCATCGTCATCTTCTTCCTCGTTGCAGTCTGTGTCGTCATCGCTGCCGAGCAACTCCTGGCGCAGGTCCTCGGATAGCTCCGCCTCTGGTACCTCGGTACCATCTTGGAGTTCGACGCGTGTGCGGGCAATGTCTCGCTTTCGCTTGGCGCGTCGAGAGTGGCTCACACGAACCCCATCTGACCCTTCCACCTCACCTGGACAAGAATAACAGAGACAGAACCTTGTTGTGGTAAAGCAGTAACGAGCACCATCTGTTGCAGGAAATATAACTGGCCCCGAATCCTAAAGGATATCTGAGATTCAAGGATACACGAACATTTCATATTCAAGACTAAAATCCTTAAAACTTAAAACAGTTTTTCTTTCTTCAATTTTCCACGTGAAATTTGTTTTAGAGCTTTAATATTGCTTATTGGTGGTTCAGAACTAATTATAATTATATGACCTTAACAACCAGAGCCCAGACCAGTAATTTAACACTTAACTGAATGTATGAATGTTACTATTTGTATTAGCTATTATTCTAATATATTTATAATTTTTTCCAAGACAGCTAATTCAACACATGCAGGCAATGTTACCCTCTGTGAGGCCGGCAGGTGGTGTCGGGGCAGTCTCTTCAAGTGACATGGGCTCGCCAGACACCAGCGAATCTTCTAACGGCTCCTCCAGTAGCTCCCCTGTCTCCGCATCCACCTTGTCCTCTGCCAGATAGTCCTGGGTCTCTGGCTGGTTCATCCAGATGGCCTCGCTGGGGTCGACGTAGTCCACCGATCTGGGAACAAATGGATTGCTGTTTTGTTCTCAATATTAGACTAACCTGTCGGACTTGTAATATTGTCTTTCAGCGACAGCACGCGCAAGCGCACTCGCGTGTCGGAATAGGTGCACAACTGTATTTAGCTAAAACAATTAGTAGGGGTGTACCCAGTTTCGACTTTGTGTGTGGTCAATTAATCCCATTTCAAGATGTAATTACAAACTAATATTCATATGGAGCAACATGGGCTAAAGCAACTTTTGTAAGTTTTGATATTAAAATGAAATATGTAGTAAAAGCTTTTGCATTTTACATTCTTTAATATTCTGTGATAGAATATTAGGAAAATACAAAAAAAAAGAGAGTAAAAACACTAACACATATTTACACACTTCAATATTTCGATGCTATTATAGCATCTTCCTCAGGAAATAGTAGTAATTAGACTATAAGTCTAGACTAGTGGTTCCCAACCTGGGGGCGATCGCCCCCAAGTGGGCGATTTGGGTCATCAGGGGGGCAATAAATAAGTGGGGGGCGATTTGGGGGCGATGAGTATTCAAAGGGGGAAAAATTAAAATAGTACTGTACAGTAGAAGTTACTGTCAACTTAATTTTTTCCAGATTCCAATTTTAAAATGAAAACATGTACTCCTGTTTTTTAAATGTACGTCAATGATCTTAGTTAATTATTTCACTTCTTTGTTCTTAAAAAAAATCTGTAAAAAATGTACATTTTAATTTTTTTCTATTTTATTTAAGAGTGACTGGATAAAACTGCTTTGGTTGTTTTTATATACGGTAGTAAAATTGTTTAAAATAATAAAATGCTATATTATTTACACTTTACTTCAAATTAAAATTAGGCATACAATGAAAATGAAAAGGGTGCGATAGATGTTACTCAACCTCCAGAAAGGGGAGATGGGCCACAAAAGGTTGGGAACCACTGGTCTAGACTCTGACTCTAATTACTACTATTTCCTGAGGAAGATGCTATAATAGCATCGAAATATTGAGCTGTGTGTAAATCTGTGCTAGTCTTTTTACTTTTTTTTTTGTGCTCTACTATTTTCCTAATATTCTATCATTTTATTTATTAAAAAATTGTTTTTGCTCAATGCACTTTATTTAATACATAACATTCTTTAATATTGTAATGATTTAATAACCTTTAATACACTAATTTGATTCTATTTAATTGGTATTTGTGAACTTTAATATGACTTTGATGATGGAGTCATAATGGTTGGAGTTAAGTAGAGTGTTGTGACCATTCCTTCTCTGAGATATGTTTTGTAAGATGGTACCAGAAACAAATACAACATGGTTTATACAGTGAAGAGAAGCACACACTTCACACACTTCACACAGTTCACACAGTGAAAACTTGAAAACACCAATATCATTCATAAGAAAGTACCAGATGTAAACAAGATATTAATTGTCAGTGAGGGAAATCAACAATGACTCTGATAAACAATCGTTCAAACTGAACCAAAGAGGAAGTAGATTTCTCTCCACATCCTCAGAGGCATAGTTATTGGCAGGGAACACAATCCATGCACTTTTTTAAGTTTTAAAAACCACATGACTTTTTTACAGATCTTTTCAAACAAATAATGTGCATTTTCCCAATATTTAAGGAATAAAATATAGTGTTATTGAATGTTGAGACAGTGAATGGAAGAATGGAGGAAATTATGGATACAATGAAGGAAAGGGAACTGAGGAAAATATGGATGAGGATGGAAAAATACCTCAAAGGATTCCAATGAGAAGGATGGAGATGAAGACCCCAAAAGAAGAGATGGGAGGAGAAGATGGTGGAAGGAAAGAGGAAGGTGGAGGCAGTTTACTAAAGTGACCCGGCCACGGGCTGTTTTGTCTCATTAAGAACTAAAGACGAGGATCACGTAACGTACCTCTGTTTGAACTCTTCCCACTCTTGATGGAGTTTCATCCGAGTTTTCTTCACCGACGTGATGAGTTGCAGCTCAAACGGAGACAGCTCATTGGCCAACTTCTGGAGACTTTCTGCAAGACGCACCTCACACGTCGGTCGACTACTCTTAGACTGCAACAACCAGAGATTGTACCATGGCGTTACCAACTTAACAACAAGGACAATGACATAGTCAAGGTAATACCAACTTAACCTCTCACGCAATGAAGCGTTGAGTTTAAGGCACACCTTCACTTGTTCCATTTTCACAACTAAATATTAATCTGTGAAAAAGGGGGTGTACAAATTCCACTCTCTTAATTCAAAGCAAAGTCAAGCCAAATAATATGAAATATCCCCAAAGCCAAATTGAAGCTATAATATCAACAACAAAAAATGTTTAAAGATGGAAAAAATGTATAAAATTATTTAACTCCATACATTAAAAATAATTTACAAATGTTATTTTCCAAATATGTTTGGATATATTTTATCTTAAGCTTATAAATTAAATTATTTCACAAAAATGCCAGGCCTCCACTGTGGTTCGGATCCCACGTTAAACTGTAGGTCCTCAATTTCATCTCACAATCACCCTACCATTGCACATTAGCGTAAGTACGTATAACCCGAACGGGCAGTAAGACGCGGTGATAGTAATAATAACAATAATAATACTTCACAAAACAAAACGTGATTTCATTATTTTAGATTCTTGTCAGGTGAACATTAACTTTTGAATGTAAATAACAGAACAAAATGACAGAAATTGAACACATGTGTACATTAAACATACTTTTATTGTCAGAGCTAACGTTTCAACTGCTTCCTGCACCTGGAACAGGACAGAGTACGCTTACCTTGATCCTGTTCATCCTGTGCAGGAGCTCCACGTCATCGTCACACATTGTCAGTATGAGTTGGTTCAACGTATCCATAGACTCAGTCACCATGTAGAAGTCCTGGGGATTCGGTGACAGCCAATGGGGGTTATACAAGGGGCCCCTCTCTTTGGTCGAAAGTCCCAACTCGTCGGAGAAACCCAAGAAGACCTCTTGTGCCGGCGGAGGAGAGGTCGGATCGTCCGTGTCAGGGGCAGGGTCCCCCTGACTGTCTAGTGTCTTCTCCCCATCCTGATCATCCAACTGCTTGTCCTTGATGTAGCGGGACCACATGGACCTCTTCTTGGGCTTCCTTCCTCGCCGCTTCCACCGCCGCTGCTGAGATGACATATCGGGGGCATCCAGGGACTCCTCCTCGTCAGATGACTGCTCTTCTTCCTCCTCGTCTCCCTCCATAACCTTCTTCTTGGTCTTCTATTGACAACCGGTCACTATCAGTGCAAGTCTAGAGCAATGTTTCGAGGTACGTGTACCCCTGTGGGGTATGAACTATAGTTTGTAATAATAGGTTTGATAAACAACTTAACAAAATGGCGTGAAGTTATATAATCTTTCTTTCCCTTGGTCAGGACTAGCTACCACTAGAGCTTNTGATAAACAACTTAACAAAATGGCGTGAAGTTATATAATCTTTCTTTCCCTTGGTCAGGACTAGCTACCACTAGAGCTTTGTTAAAATATGAAACAATTGGTAAGTTGGTCAGGCCACCGCCCCAAGAGGGGACCCACCCGAGTCTTCTCGGAGCAATAGATGGGCCCAGTACATTAATGCGCCGACGAGAAGGCGGAGCAGGGGAGAGGATAGAGGGATAGGAATTAATACAATATAATGAAGAGGACACACTTTACACCGCTGCCACTGTACAAATAGGTATTGGTTGTCATCACCGCCCAATCCCTCAACCTAGGTTTCATTCTGTCGAGAGCGTGAAAATGTGTAATGCAACTTCCTATAAGAGCGAATAAAATACCAAACAAAGAGGAGGAATTGGCAAACAATCCCTGACCAGTAATCTATGCCGGTACAGTTCGTACCGTCTTACGCCGAGCGGCAGCCTCCTCCCTGCTGATGATATCGCGGTGCTCCAGATCCCTCTCTGTTAGACTGGCGCACTGCGCCGCCTGTCGGTACACTCGCAGGTCGTCCCCACAGAACTCTGGGAAGTGAAGGTACTGCAGACCGCTCCTGTCCAGCCCCAGGCAGTACTTGTAGGCGTCCCTCACCTCTGCTGTGCCGATACGGTCTCGCACACACTTCTGATTGTGCTGGAACGTTACACACAACACTATTGGGCTCTGTTGTGTATAGAGTGACTGTTCCCTATGACCCGCCCCCTCTGGTGTAGAGTGACGCAACCACCAGGCATGTCAAACTCATCTGATTATAAGGGCCACATTGTCACCATCTTATAATTTCAAATCCTTACGACAAATCCTAAAAACATAATACATATTAACACACACTTCCAGGAAGTAGAAGTGTGTGTAAATATGTTTGTTTTTTTGTATTTCTTTTATTTGTGCTCTACTATTTTATTGTTTTATTTGTTACACATTTTTTATTTTTTTTTGCTCAATCAATTTTATTTAAAAAATAAAATTGTAGGATTCGCCCTCTAATTTTTTCCAGAAATATAAAACCTTTTAATTGCAGTGATTGCTTGAGTGTTAGGATTCAAATCTTTTTAACTATTAATCTCATAAAGGACATCTATTAATTAGAGTGTCTAAAGAAATTATAATATTCTTATTATTATTTTAATAATAATCCACAAGGATTGGACTTAAGATTTTTATATTATTACATCAACTTACTGAACTGTTATTTGAATTATGAATTGTGTTTAGCTTTATAATTTAGCAGCCGTCTGTTAGATAGGGTAAAATTTTAGATAGACAATTATTTAATAAAGAAAAAGCTAAACTTATTATTTATTTTTCTCAAAGCCAAATCCGTTGTTAAGTATTTTATTTATATTATTATCCCCATCAATCAATGTTATCCACCTTGTTACTATTGCTATCAAAAGCACATATCTAACGATGTCTCGATGTCTCACCTGCAATCAGTTCCCAGGGACGCTGACCTTGGAGGCCGGTATTGTTGTACACAAGGTGAGTCCATTGTTGACTAGATACAGTAAAGGTATATTTTTTCCCAACATGACCCAGAGATCCTGAGAGAGTCATGTTCGATTTTATGCATTATTATTGTTATTTTAAGTTTTATCCCGAGATAGTAAGTTTTGTTGTTGTTGGTTTTGAACCCAAAGTATTGAATTAATTTTAAATCTGAGCTAACCCACCATTCCTTTATCAACTATTTACAGTATATTAAGAGAAGAATCTGTGCGTAGGACGAGGACAAGTTACGACGGAACGTACCAAGATGTGGTCACAGAGAGTCTTCACCATCCATACCCTCTGATGGAAGTTCAACTCATGGAACTGGTATTCCTCCAGGGGGTTCTTGACACCCAAGACTTTCCAAGAGTCTGGCTCGATACCCAGTTTGTCCATCGCCTTGGACAAACAATTCAGAGTTAGCGCTTTTTACGAAAACATTCCAAGAGAGGTTTGACCTTCATTTTACACATTTTCTAATTCAAACACAATTTATGTAAAAAAAAAAATCTCAAATATTATGATTTTTGGGTAAAATAAATGGTCATTTCATTTTTTTCCATTTATTTGAGGTATTTCAAATACACTTTCTGAAATGACTGATTATATCAGCACAAGACTTACAGACTAAGTTAAATCTAGAACAGACACAACATCCAGCCCCCAGGCAGTTAATTCATCACTGTGAAAGAGTAAACCCACATTTCACCAATGATACATTTTTCAGCTATGCCAGGAATTGAACCTTGGACCCTTAGCTCATCAGCAACTTATTACAATTGGTCAGTAGTGTAGTAATATATTTGTAGCAAACAGGTTCACTAGGCGTCCGCCTAGGGTGCATTACAACTAAATGTTATATTTTTAGTGTTTTAAAAAATATTATTTAATTTAAATAAGATATCTCTTTAAAGAAAACCTCTTTTCGCTTTTTGAGGAAAATTGTACCATATTTGTAAGAAGTACAGGAAAGGTGGACAGTGGCAGCAGTGTAAAGTGTGATCAGTTTTCTTATTTCAATAAGTTTATTCCTTTTATACGTTTCCGTCCATCTTTCCTGTACCTTCTTACAAATACGGCTTGAATTAAATAAGATAATAATTATTTATAGGTAAAGAAATAAAAATTTTTTTTATTTAATATCAAGAATAAGTTTATTTAAAAACAATTGAGTAACAACATAATCATGAAATGAGGATGGAAAAAGAGAGGATGCCAAAGAAAATGTTTGGAAATGAAGTATGTGGGAAAAAGACCGCAAGAAAGAGATGGAAGGAGCAGATAACATAAAGTGTTAAAGTGAGAGGAGAAGAATGGAAAACATTAAAGGAGGAAGAGTGGTTGAAGGACAGAGGAAGATGGAGGCATTTTACTTAAACTGACATGTCACAGGCTGGAAACAGTTCATGACGAAGATCACTTTTATGGTTTTATGACATTAAAAAAAAATGAAAGGTTTCCAAAGATATTAATAGAAAAGGATGGCAAGAGGGCTACCTACTTTTTATTAATATATATATTTTTTCAGATATTTTGGCACGTTGTAATTATTTGCTGTCACACACGGGTTGTGGTTTATTTATATTACACAGAATGCAAGTGAAGGTTCAGACCCAGTCAGGAGCACCAAGGAGTCAGGAGGGCCTCCAATCAAAGTCTAGTTAGCGTTAGTACTCACAGCGATTGGGTCCGAGTCATACTTGTGGAACACCTTGTACCAGTTGGCGACCTTGTAGGCCAGTTTGCGAGACCACAGCCGGTACGACATGGGAGGCATGTTGTCCAGTTTCAAGCGTACCAGCGGAGACACGAGCAACGAAGTCATGAGCGTCGCGAGAGCGTGAGAGGCCTGAGGCATGAGGAACACTCGTTCCAACTCGAAGATTGAGATCTCGTTGATGTTGAGCGCGTCGAGTGCCAGGTAGACAAAGTGCCCTATCTGCGGTATCTGAAACAGAACGCCAAGCGCGGGGTGAGACGCTTCAACCAAGGAAAGAAAATGGGGCATAAAATGGACAGTAGTGTTACTTTCAAAATAATGAGGAGCTGAATTTGAATCTTTATTTTACCCATGAATCCCAAAATGTCAAGTTGATGATGATGGTGATGATGATGAGAAACTGTACCTAAATATTAACATTTTTTAACGACGCTAATTCACATTCAGTTGAGTGTATCTGGTTAAGTTTGTTCTATAATTATTTTGGACTTGACTATAAGTATTATTATTATCATCATCATCATCATGGAATCCGAACCACGGTGGAGATCTGGCATTCCACACATTCACAAGTTGTGATTAATACACGTCTTGTCAGAGGTGAAGAGAAGTGGTTTAGCAATCAGATAAATGTGTGCCGGGACTGAGGATTGAACCCTGGCCCCCCAGCACAGAAGTTCGACACCTTACCCCTAGATCGCCAGGTCACCGACTATAAGTAGATCTAAGAAAACGTTCAGATTCAAAATTTGATGAAAGTAATATTAAAAAAAAAATCTAGAATCTAGAATTTAATTTTGAATCTTCGAACTTCAAATATTTTTAAAGGTATTTGAAGGACTAATCTCTATTTGAATCTATGGAACAGATCAACAATATGCATTCAACAGCCTCGATGGTCAGACAGTCCAAGGCACTACTCTTGAGTTAGATTAGACTGCCAATGACAGGAAGGTCAGGGTTTATTTCCCAGTAGAGTGCAATGAGGGTGGTATTTCAGTGGTTTTCCACTCTCCCTCCACCCATGTGCAAGTACACCTATATATTCAACCTGCCTCATCCTTACCCCATTAGTGTAATTAGTACATATACATACAACCTGAGCAGGTCGTGAGGCAAGGTGATACATTTGTTGGACCATTTTTAACTCTACATATATTTCCAGGGATATTCACTGAGTGGAGTGGTGTGCGAGATGAGTTTGCTACAGTCCGATCTTCACAGGAAGGACATTATCTGACAGCTAGAGAAGTTACTAGCTCTACTTTCAAGTCTTCATACATCAAGCCATTTGATCTGCAGCTGTCACTTTTGATATATTTTATCAATATACAGCCAACTCTCGATATCTCGGACTTTGTATAACTCGGACAAAATTCTCCGAAAGTGAAATATTCTCTAGTAACGCCCCAGCCCAGAAGTAGTGTAGTGCCGGGGGCAACGCAGCGCTTCTACCCTTCCCATCTCGCCCCCTTCAGTCTGAGTTATCGAGAGTTGACTGTACATTCAAAACGTGTTTGTTCTGCAGAAAGTAGATAGATAAATAGTGAGGTGAGGACGTACCTCCCACATGCTCTTCATCTGCTCTCTGGTGTCCCCGGGAAACAACACCTCGTCCTCCCATTGCAACAGCTCCTTGTCCTTGCCCTGGCGCTCCGCCCTGCGCTCCTCCGCCACACGGCTCTTGCGCTCACGCTCCCTGGCTGAACGCTCGTCTGACACGCCCGCCAGCAGCGCAGACACAAACCCTTCGCTCTCTGGAAAAAGGTCAACGGGCTCTGCCGTGGCCGAGAGCGGCTTCTAGTTACCGACTTAAGGGAAATGTGATGAATGTCATGCCAGGGTTTGCCTGGAGAGAGGGTTGGAAACTTATGATGGATTGACAAGGAAATTATAGTTAAACCTTGTGGAGATGTATTTAGGACTGAGACCAGTTTATCTGTCTGTCTCTTGCTGGGGACATTGTAAGACGACAAAAATAAATACAAACGAGTGAAGAAGTAATAAAAAAGAATAAATTTCAAAATATTTGCTAGCTTAATGCATCACAATTACTAAGTGGTCAAGTCAAAGCGTCATGACATCATCACTGGTCTATCAAGAGGTACAAATTACACCACCCCGCGGTAGTGATGTGGGTTTGCAGGGTGTGGAACTGACCCACATTTTGGGACAACCGAGCTATAACCGATGACTCAATTATTTTATAAAATAGTTATTATCTAATAGAGTAATATTACACTACTTATCAGGATGAACATAGCGACTACAGACAAAAGCAGGCCACAGGGAAAGTGACCAATGAAACAAATCAAGTGACAAAGACTGCCTGCACTTAGTTGCACTTTACCCCTGAAAGGCAGCAGTCTCACCTTGTTGGCTTAACTTATATGATAGGGCCATAGTGTAACGAATCAAGGTAACAATGTTACCTTCCAGGGTACATACAAGCTTTTAGAAAAATTCATCCTTTATTTTCACATTAAACAATGTAATAAATCAGAATAAAATTAGTCAACAGATTTATTTAGCCACTGCTTTTAAAAAGTGAGTAATTTTTGCCGGTATATCTGAGCCTGCGGTATAACAGACGAAGCTATAGCCATGGAGCGATGTATTACATAGAAAGTACTACAATGTGGAAAGTTACAAAGATTCCACAAGAGAATTTAAAAACATATGTTAGTAGGGGTGTGCGGAGCTTCGGAACAAACGTCAGCTTCGACTACGCTACGGAAAAAAAATTCCTGGTTCGAAACTTGGCCAGTAAAAATACTCAATTACTGTCAATGTGAGGTATTGTATTCATTATAAATTAATACTCATATGGTGAAAATCATAAGTAAGTTTCAGATTGAAACAAAATATTACAAATAATTGTGCAATAAAACATTTTCCAAGTGATTTTAGAGCATAAAGTAATTGAAATAACCACAATATAATATTTTACCAAGCGTAAAACAACTAACAAAAAATATTCAAACTTCAATTCGGCTTTGAGAATATTCATATTATTTGATTTAAGTTCACTTCGAATTGAAAGAGTGGACTTCGAACAACCAGACATTTAGTTTAAAATTTGTTTAAAAATCAATGAATGAAATTATGGAATATAAAGTTGAAAAATGTTTACATAAAAAGTAAATATGAGGATCAGAAACCTTATTACTGTAACTTGACAAAATATGACGAAAATAAACTTTTACACAGCAAATTAAAATTTAATGAAATCCACAATAAAGATGATTAAAATGTAAATTCTTTCTTATATGTTGGTAGTTCCTTTCAGCCTCGATGGACGCTGCTTTGTGACAATGGTTGTTACTAACCTATGACACGGTCGTCAGGTTGAGAGACGGCTTCCATCAGCAAACACTGACTCCTCAGCTCCCTGGTATAACATATGAGATCAATAACAGTCATGAGACATGCGACAGTATCAACACATATCTTTCACATGTGACAGTATCAACACACATCTCTTACATGTGACCGTATCAACACACAT